>JAZHEH010003097.1:9642500-9695000 GCA_036589455.1 Ateles fusciceps | reverse complement strand
CGACTGGTTGGTGCCAGGGTGGTTACGCGATCTGTTTTTCTTGAGCGGGGGTCTGCAGGCAGCTGGAGCGCGCGTGTTCCTGCCCCCGCCGGTGCCACTGCGCGCCAGTAAAACTTGTCTGAATTAATCTCCCGGGAGCGCCCCCACCCCGCCCACCGCGGTCCCAGCTCTGCAGCCGGGACCCGAGCAGTGTTCGGAATCCCCCCAGGATACTCCGCGGCGGCCGCAGCCCGCCACTCTCCAAAACAGACCCGCGACTCGCGCGACTCGCGCTCCCGGTCCGCGCTCTAGGCCGCACTTGCGGTCTGGGCCGCTGCGGCCCGCTGTGGCCTCGGTGGTGGGGAGCACTTGCTACCCTTGCCAAGCACACCCTGAAGGAGGAAGCGGGGAGGCTCGGGGTGCTTCGCTCGGCCTCCGCGGCTGTTTCGGCCCAGTTTGCGTGGAACCCGGCCAGCTGAACTCTGCTAGCCTAGGCCTAAGACACAGGCCCCGCTGGTCGCGTCCCCTGGCGCTGAACCCGAGGTTGTGGCGGCAGGTCTGCAGGCTCTAACGAGCTCACCCAGTGAGCGTCTGGCTCATTTTTAGTGTTCAGGGTTCATGTTACGCGCCCAAGACTTGTCCCGGGAGTCCTTGAAGAGCCCCTCCCCCTCGATCGGTTCCCCACGCACCGCAAGTGCCCAACGGGCTCGGTCCAGAGCTGCTCCCCAAAAGGAGACTCAGCTGTTCCAGCAACCTGCGGAAGAGATGATCCGAGCTACTAAGAGAAGATCCCTTTGCTCGAGCTGCGTGTGGGGTCGAACTCTGGAGAGCCTTTACAGGGGCCGCAAGCGGAGCTCCTCAGCAGCGGCCTTACAGCCGTGCAGTAGACCCCAGCTACCTGGGCTGGGACAGGGCTGTTGCCGCACCGTCTTGTTCAAGGGAAAGGGGCCACCTGGCTCCAGCGGGCTCTTGCTATCAAACTGTGAGCGTCCTTGGAATTCTGTGGCTTCCTGAGGCCATGAGGCTGTCCGCTGCTCGGCTCCCTAAAGTGTCTCAGCGGACAAAAATCTCGCAGAAACTCCTATGGCAAGAGAAACGTTTCCGGCATGCAGTGAAAGAGAACAAACACATCGTCCTGTGAATAGGGCTTAGGACCAAGAAGCTGCTCTTTTCCCCGGGGCCTTCTTGCAAGCTTCAATCTTAACACCTGTTCTCAGACGTCTCCTGGCCTAGGACAAACTGGCCACACACAGCTAGCCATAAATCTAGCTCCTGGCTAAAGGTGGAAGTTAGGAGCCTGACCCGCTCGCGGCACTCCTGCGACCTGGCTAAGCTACCCCCACGGACAGATGTGTTCCCACGGTGCAGCTCACCAAAAGCCAGAAGCTGAAAATACCCGACCCGGTGTCACCAAGGTTGCTTAGTTAAGGGGCAGCCCCCCAAGCAGCTGGGCCGATGGCTTTCTTCGAGTTTAGGCGTGGGAAAACCGAGTAAGCCTTAGGTGTCTAGATGCTCTTTTCTCCTCAAATCGCATAACAGGAAAGGATCCGTGAAATTTCCGACTTCAGCCACCCTGTTTTACAAATAATGAAACAGGCCCAGAGACGGAGAGTATACTTGTTTCTAAACTCTGCTTTTCCTCCCAGCCGAAGGGCAAAGGTAGCCAAAACGAGAATACAACGTCAAGTTATCCCTGCAGTAAACCGGTGTTCCCTGCTGGGTGTGCGGATGAGTGCAGAGCAGCAACCTGAAAGCAGAAGGACGTCACGCCTGGGTTCATCGACCTCTCCGTCGCAGATCACACCAGGATCCTGTGGATTGATAATTTTTGCTTCTTATTTAATTTTAATTATCTTCATTCCACGTCGTGCCTCGCCCCACCCCACACCCCCATGCTAAGAATAGCAAAGACTTCCTTCTAGTACACACAGGTGATGGGACCCCTGAGCCTCCAATTCTTACTTCTGGCCCCAGCTCAGACATCACCAACCCAGAGAAACCTCATCTTGTCCAGCTCATTCGCTATAGGAAAGTGTGGTGGAGCCTCCATCCGCCAAGCCCTTTGTGTCTATTCTATTAATAATTTCCTGGTTACTGTCCGTCTCGCCCTCTATACCACAATGGTGGAGCTCGGATACTGACTCCTGTCTCCCTGTACCTGGCGCGGATCACTGGGCCTCACATGCAGTTGGCACACAATAAAATTGTGATGAACTTGGCATGTGGCGAAAACACCGCAGGCTTTCCTCCCCATAAGCTTTTCCCTTTAGCCCTCTGGTCATTGAGGTTTCTTGTAGAGAAGAGGCCTTAAGGACAGGATACTCTGAACTTGACCCGGAGTGGCTAGCCCAGGAAAAAGGGTTTGTAGGGAAAGAGAAGCTCAGAGCTAGTAGATGGGGAAACAGGGGAAGGGTAGAAGAAGGGGACGGGAAAGGGAGATGCCAGAGAGAAGAGAAGCAAGAAGGCAGTGTCCTGCCCCCTCCACGGTGCATGGTGGCCCGGGTGGGGTGCAGCAGCGGGAACCGCACTCGGAGCTGTGCCTCCTTCGGGCGGACAGCCTGCGCCACTCGCCGCACCAGGCCGTGGCTGGGGGCTGCCAAGCGGGTGGTGAACGCGATGGGTTGAGAGCGCCCGAAAGGAGGTGGAAAAGGGGGCGGGGGCGAGGCGCGGCGCCTTCTAGCCCCTTCTTCAGCTACAGACGCGGCGGCGGCGGCGGCTGAGTCCCTCAGCCTCGGTCATGTGATAGTCTCGAAGCGTTAGCTGCGGGGGTCTCGGCGTCTCGGGGACCATTACAAAACGCAGCCAGGGAGCGCGTCGCTGCCACTGCCGCCGCCTCCTCTCCAGACAAGCCGGGAGAAAGGCGGCAGCTGCGGTGCGGAAGGCTGAGCCTCCTCCGCCAGCACTCACCCGGCATTCGCAGACGCCCTCGCCAGTCCGCCGCTCGCGCCCGGCATCCTGCGCCCCGCTGCCTCTCAGCGGAGCCTGCAGGCGCCGCTGCTGCAGAAACCACCAAACTTTTTCTCCCGCAGCGACCGCCTAGGGCTTGGCGTCTCTTCTAACGCCGCTGCGAGCCTTGGAGAAAGAGGCGCAGGCTACTAGGAGCCGATCTTCTTCTCCTTACCCTGATTTTTTTCCCCTCCAGGAAAAGGAGAACTCCAGCGCGGACTGGCTAAGTGCCTGGGCAGGAGACTGCGTCCAGGGCACTGGAAGTCCTGCTGTCACTGGCCTCCAGGACAGCCGGGGCAAACTCAGATTTAAAGGACCAGAATCTCTACTGCCCAGACCTCAGCCAGCTTGGTCTGGGTTTCTCTCGGACCTAGAAAAAGCAAAGAGGCCGGGAGGAAACACAACCCCTCGCCACTCTCTCCACAGCTGCCAGCTACAGCATTCAGTCTTTGGCAACCCGGGGAAGACCAGAGAAGGCAGTGGTAAACCTGGCGCGCCCCGCCCGTGACTGTGCGCGCCACTCGGCAACCGTCGGGGCCAGAAGTTGCCAGCTTCCAAGAGCTGAGTAGGCCAGAAAGACCAAACTCGGAAACACTAGGCAATTCGCAGAAGGCCGGGGAAGAGAAGCAGAGAGGGCCTGGAGGGCGAGCGGGCAAAGTGGCGGGACTGGACGGGCGGAGTGGGAATTAGTGGGGGGCAGCCAGGCCCCAGGAAAGAAGTGCGGAGAGACTCTGTGGTCCAGTGCGGGCCGGAAGGCGGTGGAGGAGCCAGGGGCGATGCCGCGGCCGGGGAAGAGCTCGTACAGCGACCAAAAGCCGCCCTACTCATACATCTCACTGACCGCCATGGCAATCCAGCACTCAGCCGAGAAGATGCTGCCGCTGAGTGACATCTACAAGTTCATCATGGAGCGCTTCCCCTACTACCGCGAGCACACACAGCGCTGGCAGAACAGCCTGCGCCACAACCTCTCCTTCAACGACTGCTTCATCAAGATCCCGCGGCGGCCCGACCAGCCTGGCAAGGGTAGCTTCTGGGCGCTGCACCCCGATTGCGGCGACATGTTCGAGAACGGCAGCTTCCTGCGGCGCCGCAAGCGCTTCAAGGTGCTGCGCGCCGACCATGCTCACCTGCACGCGGGAAGCACCAAGGGGCGCGCCGGGCGCCGGGCCGGGAGGGCACCTTCACCCCCATCACCACCACCACCACCCCCACCATCATCACCACGCTGTCGCGCACCACCACCATCACCACCACCCACCCCAGCCGCCGCCGCCGCCGCCCCCGCCGCCGCCGCACATGGTGCACTATTTCCACCAGCAGCCGCCTACTGCTCCGCAGCCGCCTCCGCACCTCGCGTCGCAGCCCCCGCAGCCACCGCCACAGCAGTCGCAGCCTCAGCAGCCGTCTCACCCCGGCAAGATGCAGGAGGCGGCGGCCGTGGCGGCGGCGGCGGCGGCGGCGGCGGCGGCCGCGGTGGGCAGCGTGGGGCGCCTGTCTCAGTTCCCACCCTACGGGCTGGGCTCAGCCGCCGCCGCTGCCGCCGCAGCCGCAGCGTCCACATCCGGCTTCAAGCACCCCTTTGCCATTGAGAACATTATTGGCCGGGACTACAAGGGCGTGCTGCAGGCCGGAGGGCTGCCCTTGGCATCCGTTATGCACCACCTGGGCTATCCCGTGCCCGGCCAGCTCGGCAACGTCGTCAGCTCCGTGTGGCCTCACGTTGGAGTCATGGATTCGGTGGCCGCTGCCGCGGCCGCCGCGGCCGCAGCCGGAGTCCCTGTAGGTACGGAGTATGGGGCCTTCGGGGTCCCGGTCAAGGCCCTGTGCCACTCGGCAAGCCAGAGCCTGCCTGCGGTGCCGGTGCCCATCAAGCCCACGCCTGCGCTGCCGCCCGTGTCCTCGCTGCAGCCCGCGCTCACTGTCCCCGCGGCTTCGCAGCAGCCTCCGGCGCCATCCACCGTGTGCTCCGCGGCCGCGGCCTCACCGGTTGCCTCTCTGCTGGAGCCCACAGCCCCGACCGCGGCCGACAGCAAGGGCAGCTCCCTGCACTCGGTGCTAGTGCACTCCTAGGGGACCCGGCGGGCGGGGGGAGCCAGCGCGGCTCGGAGAGAAGCCGGGCTCGGAACCTCAGAAACCGCCCGACGGGGAGAGGGCGCCCTGGCCAGGCCGGGCAGAGCTGCTGAGTCTGAGCCTTTGCTGGAAGGGAAGGTATTTAAATTGACGAACAACCCCGAAAACTGGATTCTCCAGTGGTCTGAATAAATATAACTCTCCTTGTGTCTGTGTTTATACTATGTTGTACAATCAGATTAATGAAAGCCAACTTTCAGGTAAGAGTTTATATTGTAATTCATATAAATCGATAAGTTATGGGGGAGGGGGAGGAGGGAACGAAGGAGGTTAGGAAAGCCTCATTCGCTGGTAAATTGGAAGTAGATTTCGACCCTTATTCCTGGGAGCAGAAGCTGCCAGAGCTAAACCTCCCCGGGAAGAATCCAACAGAGAGTGACGCTGAAACGGATCTCAGCCACCACGTTTCTCTGCTGTTCTCATCCCCGGCGGTCGCCTCTCGTGAACATTCAAGACAAAACTGCCGTCGACTAAGGAAATCTCTTTTTATTTTGAGAAGGAAAAGAGGAAGCGTTTGATACCCGTTATTTTCCGAGTCAGCTAAATGCGCGAGGAAACAGTGTCACGAATAAAGTCGCTTTGGAGGGGGTGAGGGAAAGGGGAGGCAGCGGGAACCCCCACGAAATATCTTTGGGAAATAGCTAAGTTTCTTGGCTCTGACCCGGGGGTCAAGAAGGATGGGAGGAACCGCTAGAGCAATTAGTTTGCACAAAAGAGAATGGCAGCAGCTTAAAGGGTAAAGTCCCAAATTCCAAAAGTTGGGAAACACAACCAAAGAGAGACAATACAGGCGACTTACCACCTGCAACTCGTTTGTGTATCAATCGGATGAGCGCCCAAGAATAATAATGTGAATTCCCCACGATCCGTTCCATTTGCAATTTTAAGGAAACAAATCACTTGTATCGAGGAATTTTGTTCCCCCTAACTTATTAATGCAGGAAAAACTCGGCACATCACTGGACAATATTGCTCTTAACGCTTGCAGGAGCTGTTCCCTTCCAGTGTTCTCGGACGGAAGCGAGGGGGACCACCCCGTCACCTTTGCACGCTGCGGCCGTTTTGGTATCCCGAGTGTTGTTTGGGCGTTTATGTCTTTCAGGCGAATTAATTCTTCAGTTTCAAGTCGTGAATGGGAAAGAAACTTGCTTGTCGCTGTTGCCCTTCCCCCCTCTTGGGCCCCAGGAATAGCACTTTACTCGAGACACGCTTTTGGGAATGGAGGAGGGCAGAGTGAGGAGAAATGTGCTTTGCCCTTTGGCTCTAAGTCACCTTCGCCTGGTGTCCGCGCCGCGTTCGGGTTGTGACTGTGTTTATGTCTGCTGGTGTTGTACGCGGTATTCTCTATTAAAGCTTCTCTCTGGATATCTCCGCTGGCCCCGTGTGAAGGTGTTTCAATTATCCAGGGATGAGGCAGTGGTTTGAGTGCCCACTGTTAGGTCAGGGCACTTTGCAAATCCTCCCCCTCCCTCTTATTTCTTAACTTCAGAACTTCAAAGGGGTGAGTTCGCGAGCGAGCCACCAGTAAGCACCCATTTCCTCCATTGCTCCTTTCACCCTTTGGCACAATCATCTCTTTTTCTACTTATTTATTATTAATAGTAGTATTTTAGAGACCAGGTCTCACTGTTTACCAGGCTGGTTTCGAACTCCTGAGCTCAACAGTCCTCCCATGTGGGCCTCCCAAAGTACTAGGATTACAGGCGTGAGGATTACACGCCGGGCCACCACCTATTTTTAACATGCCCGTTTCCTAATTGAACTTAACGTCCACTACCATGGTAGAGACTGAATTAGCAAACACCTACAACAGTGCGTTTTTCTTGTCACCGCTATCCATCACCCCTCTACCATGTTGAGGTCCTCGACTACGGTCTAAGGCCAGGAACTCGGTGTCAGCGGGATGGGTGCCCGACGGCGCCCCCTTAAGTCTGCGGTGCTGGACGGAGGCAGCCGGGTTGGCGCCGGGACGCTGCCGCTACTGCATTAACGAGTCACGCGCGCCCGGCCACCGCCGCCTGAAGACCTGTTGCGCGCGGTCGCCGCGCCTCGGGGGAAACCGCAACCTGGGGTCTGGGCCCGCAGAGCTCTCGGCAAAAGCCGGCGGCCACGCTGCTCGAGCCGCAGGAAGGGGACTGGTCGGCAGCAGCGGCGGCTGCAGAGCTGCTCCAGGAGTGGGCTAGGCGGCCCTGGCCGGGTGCGGCGTCTCTGCTGGAGCCTGGGAAGCCGCGGCCCGGCCTCCGCCCTCCACTCTTTAGCAGGGGTCTACTTTGAACCAGCTTCGGTCTGCCCAGCCAGGCCCAACGAAAGTCACCTCTGACCTTTCATCAGAAAAAAATAAAAAGTCAAAAGACGACTCGTGCACAGAATGGTAATGGCAGGGGCAGGAGTGGGGGAGGAAGTTAGGTTACATCTTAAAATAGGTGTTTCCACGAATCCCTTATTTACAAATCCCATTGCGGCGTGCGTCAACCTTCTGACTTCGCCTGGGAGACACTTTTGAGGCCAGAAGTTTTGTTTTGGGTGCTCAAACAATTTGGGAGTATATCCCATTCTTCCAGCTTGAGACTGCCAGGTTTCCTGCGAGGTTTTCTGGACTATTGAAAGAGAAAAGAAAGAAGGAGGAGGAGACCCTGACATGGGAATTATAAATTTGGGGGGGACTTTGGGGTCTGGCTTCTCTATCTCCAGGTGAGTCTGGAGCCCCGGCCCGACCCTAGTTTAACTGCAGTTAGGGGATCCCAGGAGTTTCTTCAAAACACCTCCTCTTTCTTTCTCACCTGCCTGGAAGGCCCAATGTTCTTTTAGGGGTGCCCTCGGTCCCGCTTTCGGGTGAGAGGTGCGGCCCAAAGCGACCTGCGGCCGGCGTGGGCTAGGTCAAGGGTCAGCCTCTGCAGAGAGGAAGCTGTGGGCCTGAATCCTCCTGGCACCCAGCCCCTGCCGTGGAAGCCCTACTGCATCAGTAAGGTAAACACAGTGGTCCGGTTTGATCTTTACAGTAAGGAGAGAAGAGAAGAGATGAGAAGTCACCGTTTTCATGGGGGGGGCGGGGGTGGGGGGGAGGAACTTGGTTCCCCAGAGGAAGCTGTGCACCAAGTGGAGACTGGAGAACAGGGAGATTCGTGTAAATAAACAACGAAGTGGGGCTTTTCTGCCAAGGCCCTGATCCCAAGGGACAACCCAATTAAAGCCCTGGACACTACCCTGAAGACCCCTCTTCACTCACTTGGTGTCTGCCATTGAACCCTAACTGTATTGTGAGGGCTTCATCCCCAGCAGCACCCACTGCCCACGTTGCCAAGCCAGGAACCCAGCAAGGAATAGTCTTGATAGACCTTTGGGATACCAGGACTGTGAGATCCCCCAGGGCCCAGGCTCACTGTTGTCACCAGAATCAGATCTGTATACCCAAGTGCCAAAACACATCCACTCACAGACATCGGAGCCAGGTTTAGCGCTTATTTTAAACATGTTAATAGGGGTCCAGCCATTAACAAAGTATTGGTTTGGCAATAATAGAAGTTTATAGAGAAACACTGAAACCTGTATACAAGGAATAATAAATTAATGGCGACATTTTGGTAACCCTCTCAACATGAAATCATGCTCCTAGTTTCTGGGATGATAGAAAAAGCTGTAGTTGTCTAGCCTGTATCTCACTTAAGTGAACCCTGAGAAAGATGAAGAGAACCAATGAGGGAGGTGTGGATAGTCTTAAAATGAAAGTAGACAGAAAACAACTTGGAATGATCCACTTGATTACATTTTGGAGGGAAGCTGAGAACACAGTTAAGGGCCAAGGTTTGGACAAAGCTACCTTAGCTATCATCCCAAGGAGAACAGGCCCTCCCACAAGGGCTGGGACTGGCACAGTTGGCATCTGGCACTTAGGAAGCCTGTCAGTCAGGCTGGCTTGTGGTCAATTATCTCCTTAAGTAGACTGGCATTAGTCCAGCCAGGGAGGAGGACAAGTTGCATCCACAGGAATCAGAGCCAGTTAGCTGGAAGTGGCACCGCTGAATTCCAAGCATCTTTGCATTGAGCAGTTTGGAAGGCTGATCAACACATCTCCTGGGATTCAAAGGTGACATATGCCTGCTTGGCACTAGTACAGGGAGACTCCAGCTGAGTGTGGAAATAGAGTGCCTTCAGAGAAGAAACACTGATCACTAAAGCCACTGATTCTCTTTAAATTCCATTAATCTGACAAAATTGCCATTTTCATTCCATTTCATTCCAATGCCATTTCATTCTTCACTGTACCTAATTATGAAATGGGAAGAAAGGATAGTTTGGGGGCATGCTCAGGCTTGGATGATATGGCAAGGGCTTCAGGTGGTATTTGTGTTAACCAGATTTTGAGCCTGTGATTCTGTGTGAGGGTGCAAGGGAAGGGTGGAGCTGGTGTTGAAAATGGAAAACTGAAGAAATGGTTGCAAAAGCCAGGGATAACCTCTTTTGCAGTTTAAAGGCAGAGTGGGGATCTCAGTGTAGGTGGGAAGCCCTTGAATTCCAGAGAACAAAAATAGTTTCTTCAAGTCCAGCATCCCCCATTTTGCTCATTCAAAGTATTTAATTAACTTTTTTTTGTTTTTTTTTTCAGAATAAAGTGGTTTAATTAATCACTGGATTAGCTGGGGACTTTGCATATTCTTTCTATATCTCTTTTTTTTTTCTTTTTTTTTATTGTATTTTAGGTTTTGGGGTACATGTGAAGAACATGGAAGACTGTTGCATAGGTACACACATGGCAGTGTGATTTGCTGCCTTCCTCCCCCATCACCTATATCTGGCATTTCTCCCCATGCTATCCCTCCCCAACTCCCCACCCCCCCACTATCCCTCCCCTTTTCTCCCCGACAGACCCCAGTGTGTGATACTCCCCCTCCCTGTGTCCATGTGTTCCCATTGTTCAACACCCGCCTATAAGTGAGAACATGCGGTGTTTGATTTTCTGTTGTGTCAGTTTGCTGAGAATGATGGTTTCCAGGTTCATCCATGTCCCTACAAAGGACACGAACTCATCGTTTTTGATGGCTGCATAATATTCCATGGTGTATATGTGCCACATTTTCCCTGTCCAGTCTATCATCGATGGGCATTTGGGTTGGTTCCAGGTCTTTGCTATTGTAAACTGTGCTGCAATGAACATTCGTGTGCATGTGTCCTTATAGTAGAACAATTTATAGTCTTTTGGATATATACCCAGTAATGGGATTGCTGGATCAAATGGAATTTCTATTTCTAGGTCCTTGAGGAATCGCCACACCGTCTTCCGCAATGGTTGAACTAATTTACACTCCCACCAACAGTGTAAAAGCGTTCCTTATTTCTCCACATCCTCTCCAGCATATTTACATTAACTTTATCTTTCAGAGTTGAAAAGCTACCTTATACTCTTTGGGGGAGATTAAAGAGATCTGCTTGGGATTTTAATTCAGTCTTAAACCATTGTTTAAATGGTATGGGTCTGGCAAAACTCCAGCTATACTCTGTCCCAAGCACTCTTCCCCTTTAACTATCCCCAGTGTATTTTAAAGAAAATTCAAGCCACATGTTGCTCTTTCCCCCTTGCATCCAAATGTAGTTGTATTGAATTTTAGCACGGTCCATGAAATTCAAATTCTGAATTTTAAGCCATAATATATTCATATGATCTATATTCAGTCACATGATATATACATATATCATTAAGCAGAAAATAAAGCATCTGAGAACCACAGTGATATGATTTTAGTAAATTTCTTTAGACTGAAGAGCCACACTGAGATGCCACATTAAAAAGGATGTTACAAAATTATCAGAAACTTTTTAAAAGCTAACACAGTGATTCATGAAAACATTTTTAAAAGAATATTGGAAGGAGATATTTTTGTTATATTTAATTTAATCCAAACAGTTCTTTCCTGCCACAAGGAACAGTATCTTTTGTGTTCATGAGACATCCAAGCTTTGCTCATAAGTCACGGACCTCATAACTATAGCATCATTTCTTTTTTTTTTTAAGACGGAGTCTCACTCTGTCACCCAGACGGGAGTGCAATGGCACGATCTCAGCTCAGTGCAACCTCCACATCCCAGGTTCAAGCTATTCTTCTGCCTCAGCTTCCCAAGTAGCTGGGACCACAGGCGCATGCCACCAAGCCGGCTAATTTTTTGTATTTTTAGTAGAGACGAGGTTTCACTGTGTTAACCAGGATGGTCTCAATCTTCTGACCTCGTGATCTACCCACCTTGGCCTTCCAAAGTGCTGGGATTACAGGCGTGAGCCACTGTTCCCGGCCATCATTTTTAAAAGGAATTAAAATTTGCTATTCTCTCTGAGACACTGCCAATCCTGTCGACACCTTCCTGGACAGCATGTTTCTACTGTTACTGCAGAAGGATACCAGGGAAGAAAGGAGCTATGGAGCTAGGTCCAGGACCAGCTAAACTAGATTTATTCCAGAAAGGTTTCACAAATACTGAAACACACCGATAAAAAAAGGAAGGAAAGAGAAAGAGGTAGAAGTGCGCATCCAATATTAACAAAACAAAAACAAAATTTAATTACAATTTTCTAACCTGATGCCATTGTTTTGGTTTTCTTACAAGAAGCTATAGATCAGTTCTTTCAATGTATATGACTATATCTATGACACTAAAGAGGGTAAACTATGTAACTCTTAGCCTCATTTGTTGTCTAAAAAGATGAGGCTTTAGTCTGCCTAAGAATTCATCAGAATGAGGATTTTGTGACATTAACTTTATTGTAACTTATTTTATAGGAATTAACCTAAATCCCCATAGGGAAATGTTTAAATAAATTATGCTATTTGCATACTATGGAATATCATACAGCCATTATAAGTAATGTTTATGAAAATTTACTCCTAGTAGAAAATGATTATAAAACTCTGAGGAAAAACTATTTAACAGATATAGTATGATTTCAACCCCATAACATACATTAAAAAGACACTAAAGAGCATTACACCAAATTTAACAGTAATAGCTTTAGAATGGTGAAATGTCATTTTGTGTGTGTGTTTTTCATACATTCTAGGCTGTTTTAGATTGCCTGCACCATTAGGTTTTACTTTAATAATCAGGAATATAATTACTCAAAAATCTATTTAGCCAATATGACTGTATTTTAATAAAATGTGGATTTTTTAAAAAAAATTTATTTTTGAGAAAGTCTCACTCTGTTGCCCAGGCTGGAGTGCAGTGGCACAATCTCAGCTCACTGCAACCTCCACCTCCTGGGTTCAAGCAATTCTCCTGCCTCAGCTTCCCTAGAAGTTGGAATTAAAGGTGCCCAGCTAATTTTTATATTTTAGTAGAGAGGGGGTTTCACTATGTTAGCCAGGCTGGTTTTTTTTTTTTTTTTTTTTGAGACAGAGTTTCACTCCTGTTTCCCAGGCTGGAGTGCAAAGGCACTCTCAGCTCCCCTCAATCTCTGCTCTCCAGTTCAAGCGATTCTCCTGCCTCAGCCTCCTGAGTAGGTGGAATTACAGGCACATGCCACCACACCAGGCTAATTTTTATATTTTTAGTAGAGATGGAGTTTCTCCATGTTGGTCAGGTTGGTCTCAAAATCCCAACCTCAGGTGATCCACTCACCTCGGCCTCCCAAAGTGCTGGGATTACAAGGCATGAGCTACCATGCCCGGCCTGATTGTATTTCTTTAATATACAAAAAAGTTGCTTTCTCATTCCAGTTACTCCTAGAAATTTCTTCCTTTCAGAGAACTCCAGAGGCTGACTAAAGCCTAGTTATGCCCACTTTTTAAAGAAAAATTGAGGTCTATTAGGTCTGCTAACATTGCCTCTCAAATTTTAAGTACATATGAATCACCTAGAGAGGTTTTTAAAACAGTGTTTTGGGCCTCCACCTTCAAAGACTCTGACTCAGCAGATGTGGAGTGGTACCTGAGACTGTGCCATTCCAGCAAGCACTCAGGTGATGCTGATGGTGCTGGAACCCAGACCACACTTTGAGACGTTCTGTGCTGTGACAGCTAATTTCAGGTGTCCACTTCACTGAATTAGGAAACAAATACTGAGAAGCCTGGTAAAGCATTATTTTGGGGTGTGCCTATGGGGGGTGTCTCCAGGGCAGATAGGCGTGTGAGTCTGAGTTGACAAAATAGGGAAGACCCACCCTCGATGTGGGCAGGCACCATCCAATTGGCTGGGGACCCGGATAGAGCAAAAACAGATCTATCTAAGGTAGATCAATGACAACTGTAGCCTCAGATTTTCACTTTCCCCTGCATTCTTGCCCCTACAATATCACTTTGTAGATCCTCACATTCAGAGGTGATTATTTTCTCCCCCACCCTTGACCTGTGCCAGTCTTGTTACTTGCAGCTCAGCCAATAGAATGAGACAGAGGTTACAGCGTGCTAGTTCTGAGGCGATGTTTCAAGAATCTTTCATGCTTCCGTTTCCTCCCTTTGGCCCATGTCCTCATGCTACTGCCATGAGGACATGAGGATGAGTGACCACGTGGAGCAGAGTTTGAGTCATCCCGAACTCTGCTTTGCCAGTGGCAAAGAAAGTATAGAGGTCTTGTTTCTGTCATTTACCTATGTCTTATAGCTCCAGCTCACGCAGAGTTGGTTCAACATATGGATCATCTCACTGTCTAAAAGCATACTGCCCCTTTACTCATAAATAAACCAGTCCAAGTAGCACAGTGCCTTGAAGATTTGAGTTTACCTTTAAAGCCATAGTTACAAAATCAAGCCTTCCTTCCCTCCTCCCTTCCCCTTCCCCTTCCTTCCTTTCTCCCTTCCTTCCCTCCTTCCCTCCCTCCCTCCCTCCCTCCTTCCTTCCTTCCTCCTTCCTTCCTTCTTTTGAGACAGAATCTTGCTCTGTCACCCAGGCTGGAGTGCAGTGGCATGATCTCAGCTCACAGCAATCTCTGCCTCATGGGTTCAAATGATTCTCCTGCTTCAGCCTCCCAAGTAGCTGGGATTACAGGTGAGCACCACCATGCCTGGCTAATTTTTGTATTTTTAGTAGAGACAGCGTTTCACCGTGTTGGCCAGGCTGGTCTTGAACACCTGATCTCAAGTGATTTGGCTGCCTCAGCCTCCCAAAGTGCTGGGATTACAGGTGTGACTCACCATGCCTGGCCAAGTCAACTATCTATCATTTCTTTTTTTTTTTTTTTTTTTTTTTGAGACAGAGTCTCACTCCGTCACCAGGCACCAGGCTGGAGTGCAATGACGTGATCTCGGCTCCCCGCAACCTCCGCCTCCCAGGTTCAAGCAATTCTCCTGCCTCAGCCTCCCGAGTAGCTGGGACTACAGGCACGCACTACCATGCCCAGCTAATTTTTGTATTTTTAGTAGAGAAGGGGTTTCACCATGTTGACCAGGATGGTCTCGATCTCTTGACCTTGTGATCCACCCACCTTGGCCTCCCAAAGTGCTGGGATTACAGGCGTGAGCCACCACGCCTGGCCTTTTTTTTTTTTTTTTTTTTTTGCATTTCTATTTAAAAAATCATTTTGTCGTCCTTCTACCAAGAATTTCTCACTGGTTCTTTTTCACTATCCACCCTAATCTCACAGGTTGTGTGGCCCTGGCACACTTCTTTGACTGTTTGATCTTCCCTTTCCTTTCGGCCACTAAATTTGCCCATCACTCTATTCCCCTTCAACTTCTGCTAACTCCTGATTAAGAGCAGTTTAATTCTCTCTCTTTTCCTGTAATTCCTTAAGACCTTAACATTGGGACCTCACTTCTACAATGAAAGCGCTCCATTTTCCTAAGAAGGATAGCTCTTCTTATAAGAGAAACTGAAGTTTTCACCATTGAAGTCACATTTGAAAATATAACTGTAGACATATATCCATTCCAAAGCATTGATTGATTGACTGATTGATTGAGGCAGAGTCTCACTCTGTTGCCCAGGCTGACGTGCAGTGGTGTGATCTCGGCTCACTGCAACCTCCACCTCCCAGATTTAAGTGATTCTCATGCCTCAGCCTGCCAAGTAGCTGGGACTACAGGCACCACTAATTTTTGTATTTTTTAGTAGAGATGGGGTTTCACCATGTTGGCCAGGCAGGTCTTGAACTCCCAACCTCAGGTGATCTGCCCGCCGCAGCCTCCCAAAGTGCTGGGATTACAGGTTTGAGCCACCACACCCGGCCCAAAACATTTATTCAAGACTGTAGTTCTGAAACCATGCCAGAGACTGACAATAAAACATGTTCTCTATTGTGCCAATTATTAAGCTATTGTCTCTCACCTGCAAACCCACCCTTTCCTACTCTGCTCTAAGATGCTGTGACTAGGACTCTGCAGACTACATTTCTGCTTTGCCAGCTCGCTGTGTATTTGATTCTGCTAATACAGGGCTCTAGTGGGAGTCAGCGAGTGCAAAGAAGGAAGAAACTTGCTCCTTCCTATTTGTTTCCTCTGGAGCTTCCTACTGCCTGCAATTCCTGGAAGCATCACACTGGCAATGTTTCTTCACCCTGGCAATAGCAGCTCCTTCCCATAGCAGCAGCTGAAGCCAGGTGGAAGTCTGCCAATACCTGGAGAACTAGCTTTATCATGCCCCCATCTCAGAGAAAACAGCACCAGTCAGCAGGTGCCCTGAGGTTCTGAGGCTTAGCTCCACTGGGGCCCCCTCTAACTTTCTAAATGTTAATAATTCCAACTTCTTCCTTTTGTACTCTCTGCCCTTTTTGCAGTTGCTACATCTGTGATACATTAGACTTCTCTTTTTATTTTTTCAGTTGTTTACTCCTTTACATTTAGTTAATCCATTATATTAAATTCTGTCAGTAAAAATAACTGGAGTGGTTTGTGTCTCCTGACCAGAATTTGACACATCTGTCATCAAGGACCTGCTGGTCTGAAGCAGAAGACTGTCTCTTCTGAGAAAGGTGTATATCAGAGGAAGTACAGGAGAACATGGATGAGAAAGTTAAAGTTCAAATTTATCCTGGGAAACAACAGGTGTAGACATAGATATGTTCGTACATACCAACCAAGGAAAGTATTTTGGAATTTCTTCACTTTTGCAGATAATAAAGTGTACTCTTTAAAAATGTTAAAGCATGGTATAACCTTGTATCTTTTCTGCATGGCTTTCTTGCAACTTAGCTTTGAATCTTATGGCGGGCGCGATGGCTCATGCCTGTAATCCCAGCACTTTGGGAGGCCAAGGTGGTGGATCATGAGGTCAGGAGTTCGAGACCAGTCTGGCCAATATGGCAAAACCCCATCTCTACTAAAAATACAAAAATTAGCCGGGGGTGGTGGCATGCACCTGTAGTCTCAGCTACTCAGGAGTCTGAGGCAGGAGAATTGCTTTAACCCGGGAGGCGGAGGTTGCAGTAAGCCAAGATCACACCACTGCACTCCAGCCTGGATGACAGAGCGAGACTCCATCTCAAAAAAAAAAAAGAGAGAAGAAAGAAAGAAAAATTGAATCTTTGTAGAGATAAGATCCTGTAATCTCAATGTGACAGAGCCAGTCCAGGAACAATTTGCTATGTGAGGCTACTCCAGACCACACTATTTAGCTTCTGTCTTTCAATAATAAAGGAACAAAAAGAACTCAGTTCTCCCTGAGAAGGTAGGAGACTAGAGAGCAAAGTGGTGAAAACTTCAACACTGAGAACAAAGCAAAACAAATCAAACAGATTAAAGGTAAATAGAATGTTTCTGAATTTGACAAAACATAAGTACAGTCAGCCCTCTGTATCTGTGGATTCTGCATTCATGGATTCAATCAACTGCAGATAAAAAATATTCAAAAAATGATGTCTGCGCTGAATATGTACAGACTTTTCTTGTCACTATTCCCTGAACAACGCAGTATAACTATTTACATGGCATTTATAGTATATTAGGTAGTATAAGTAACCTAGAGATAAAGCATACAGAAGAATGCACATAGGTTATATGCAAACACTGTACCATTTTGTATCAGAGACTTGAGCATCCTCTTTTTTTTGTTTGTACAGATTTAAGAGATACAGCAAGTACAATTTTGTCACATGAATGTATTATGTAGTGGTGAAATCTGAGCTTTTAATGTAACCATTGTCCAAATAATAACTTTGGATTTTGATATCCAAGGGAGGTCCTAGAACCAATCATCCCTAAGTACCAAGGGCTGATTATATTTGAAGATTTTGTATGTACTTACAATTGTCAATAATTTATTGAGCTTTTATGAGTTAAATACTTTACATCTCGGATCTCATGTAAACTCATAACAACTCCTTAATTTAGGTGCTTTCATTATCCTTAGTTTACAGATGAGAGAACTGAGGCATAAGTAGTTTAAGGAGCTTTACCAAGACCATACAACCAGTAAGTGGGTGAGAATGAGAACTCAAGCTTGTCTGATATAAAGCCAGACCTCTTCACTGGGAGGGATACTGATTCACCTTAAGCTCTTTAAGAGTGTTACATAAAATAATAGCAAGTTGGAATCGTCACACTTAAGGACTTTTGTATAGTTTTCTATTAGAGCCGCAAAGCCATGTTTAGAATGGTAGTTTTGAAACGGTATTCAAGTGCTTTACAAACCAAACACCGAATGAAGGAACTCAAGAGAAATTTGAGAATTATGAGGTCCACGCAAGATTTAATTTAAATGATAGCAAGCTGACACACTACATATTATTTTCCTGGTTTGATATTAATATTTATGGAAACTTTTTCAGCGTTCCTTGAGATACCTTTTTCATCTTTGTCTCTTCATTAACTAGTATAATTCCTGACCTATGATACATTTTAACAAAGATTTGTTGAAGAGAAAGAAGAATTTGGTCAATTCATGTCCCCATCATGCTTTAATGTATATTCAAATGTGTAGACTATCTGCCTACATGGTTAGCTTTTTTTTCTTTGAGATGGAGTCTCAGTTTTGTTGCCCAGGCTACAGTGCAATGGCATGATCTCAGCTCACTGCAACCTCCACCTCCCAGGTTCAAGCAATTCTCCTGCCTCAGCCTCCCAAGTAGCTGGGATTACAGGCATGCACCACCATGCCTGGCTAATTTTGTTTTTTGTTTGTTTGTTTTTTGAGACGGAGTCTTGCTCTGTTGCCCAGGCTGGAGTGCAGTGGCACGATCAGGGCTCACTGCAACCTCCGCCTGCCGGGTTCATGCGATTCCCCTGCCTCAGCCTCCCGAGTAGCTGGGATTACAGGTGCTCCCACCAGACCTGGCTAATCGGGGTTTTTTTTGTATTTTTAGTAGAGATGGGGTTTCACCGTGTTGGCCAGGCTTGTCTTGAATGTCTGACCTTGTGATCCACCCGCCTCTGCCCCCCAAAGTACTGGGATTACAGGCTTGAGCCACCGCGGCTGGCCTACACAGTTAATTTTTAAAACATAGGTAACTAAATCCTAGTTTAGTTTGATTATAATAATTTTAGTGAGTATTTCTAGTCTGACATGAATCCTCAAAACAACTGCTTGCAGTAGATCCTAGTCCCCATTTCCACCCCCCATTTTGTAGGTAAAGAAACGGAGGCTTAGACTCAATTTTCCTCCCAAGATCACACAGCTAGTTAACGATTGTGTGAGGGTTGGAACAACGCAATGAAACTCAAGCCTCAGCTCTTAACCTCAATTTTATATAGCTTCATAAGTTCCATAACTTATTTCTCAGTTTTCTTACCTTAAAAAATGAACAAATAATTCCTACCTCATTGGGTGGTTGGAGTAGCAACAGAATAAATATTAGCTTCCTTTCACCTGGAACTCTGGAATGCTAAATCAATTTGAATCCAGACCTTTGGTAGAAACAAGTGAACCTTATAGGTAATGCCTGAATTTCATCCTCTGTTTTTCCAGCTGATTATAGGTTTCACAATGACCCAGGTGCTTCATGGTTGCAGATTTGAGTCTCCTGCAGAGAGCAGGCTTCAGAGATGCCTTCCTTGGTCCTCAGCAATTTAAACACCTTTGCTGTGAGTGATTGAGGACTTTTAAAAGAGCACTTCTCACATTTTGTTGACAATAGCTTTTCCCTTTACAAATAGAAACAATTGTATAAATTTACATTTGTATCAATCTGAGTAGGATTAGCTGTGTATTAACTTGAGGCAAGGAAAACTTTGGTCTAGAAAGGGAAATTGCCTTTAGTTTCACAAAGGAGAGGAAATTTACTCCTACTACCCACAGAGAAGAAGAATGGACAAAGAAAGTACAATGAGCTATAGCCACATTGCTAAACCCCTTCCTCCTTTCCACAACAAACGATCAACATCCAGTGACAATATTATGATGTTGATTTTGTTTAAACCGGTGCATCATCAATTTTCATTTCTTTTTTTTTCTCCTTTCTTTGCATCAGGTGAGATAAAGCCAATGAATGTGTACTTTTGATGAATCACTGCCTTTTTGATCCTTTGATCTTCCCCTTATTACTCAACTAAGACAACATAGAGCCATTTCCAAGGGTTTACACAAGACTTTGTTTTGTTTGTTTGTTTCCCATGCTATAAATTGAAAAAGACCTGAATACTAGTGTCTGCAATTCCCTTTCTTCCTGATGCTAAGAAAACAATAGAACTTCTCTTGAGCTTTAGTTTCCTATTTACATTCATCAGTTCCACATTTATCAAGCACTCCTTATGTAGCACACGCTGTGTTGTTGGGAGTTGTGCAAAGGAGTATAATAATGCTGCCCTATCTTCCCTCCCCAAAATCATGGCAAGATGAAGTGTCAGAACACTCCATCCAGCTCCAAAAGTTGATAATTATCTCGATCTAAGAAGGTCAGGCAAATGAAAGCTCTTTGTAGACTAAGTGCCCTACAGATGCTAGTGATGGGGATGGTGGTAATGAGGACAGTGATGCCAGTGACGATGAGGTGGGGGGATGCTGTGAATAGTATCTATCCTATGTTAGGAAAGTATTGATGCTACTGTTTAGATTCACTGCGGATTTCAAAGTGGCAAACAAAACTTTTACGGGCATGGACATGGAGTAGGAAACGGGAGACCTTTTTTTTTGCTTTGATCTAATAAGAGGTTGCTGCATGAAGCCTATAAGCCTATAGCATGAACATAACTTTATATTCAAGTTCTCAAGATCAGATTCCTGAGACATCTCTTCCACACGCAACATAAACGTTCTTCTTAACACATTTTACAAAGTGCCAGCCAGAGTTAGAAACTCAGATATCTAAGAGCCTACTAAATTATTTGTAATCCTCGAAGCAGCCTAATGAAATCTATAGGTTGTAATTTTTTCAGAGCATCTCATTGAAAATAACAATCCTAGAACTGATTACCTGCCCCTCCACACAGTAGGCATTATTTTTAGTACATTGAGCACTCTTTGGCATAAAAGATAAAAATGAGACACTTGACACTCACTACTAGTTTGTTCCTTGAGTCAAATGAGACTAAAATCTAGGATTTAGAAAATGTTATCATTCTCTCTCTCTCTTTTTACACATGATGTTGATACAGCTTCTAAAACAATCTCAAAGTCATTAAACGCTATCATTCTAAAATAAACATACTTGAGATTTCTGAATTTCTAAATTTTATGTATATCTCATATATTCATACAAAAGCCAAGACTTAAGACTCTATAGCCCAATGTCTATTTCACTTTTTAAATGATGGATCATTGTGGATGCAGTCTTGATAAGAATCTAAAATAGGCATAGTGGAGGCCGGGTGGGGTGGCTCACACCTGTAATCCCAGCACTTTGGGAGGGCGAGGCAGGTGGATAACCTGAGGCCGGGAGTTCGAGCCTTACCAACATGGAAGACCCTGTCTGTACTAAAAATACAAAATTAGCCGGGCTTGGTGGCGCATGCCTGTAGTCCCAGCTACTTGGGAAGCTGAGGCAGGAGAATCGCTTGAACCCGGGAGGCAGAGATTGCGGTGAGCCGAGATCGCCATTGCACGCCAGCCTGGGCAACAAGAGCCAAACGCCATCTCAAAATAAATAAATAAATAAAAATAATAAAATAGGCACAGCGGACACCAGGACTCCCAGAAGGCAACAGTCATACCAGCGAAGGACAAGAAACTTCTGGAGGTCAAACTAGGGGAGCTGCCAAGCTGGATCTTGATGTGGGACTTCACCCCTCGCGGCATTGCCGGAGCGATTCTAAGAGGTACTACACAACAAGTACATCAATGAGAAGGAGGGGGAGCCTCTGGGGGTTACTGTGGTGCTGGCAGGCTACGCACTCTTCAACTGCTGCCTTTCCTGCCAGGAGCTCAAGCGCGAGTGGCTACGCAGGTGCCACTACAGAAGAGGACACGCTCTGCACTCCCCTCTACGACCTTCTTGGCCCGAGCCCCTCCAGGAGGAACACAATCTCCATCGTTGCTGAATCCTTTCATATCCCAATGGGAATTAACTTCTAAATAAAAGATGACTGGGAAAATAAAATCTAAAGTAAGAGTTAAGGCCAGGCACCTTGTCTGACGCCTGTAATCCCAGCACTTTGGGAGGCCAACGTTGGCGGATCATTTCAGGCCAGGAGTTGCCAGCCTGGCCAACATGGCAAAACCCCGTCTCTACCAAAAATACAAAAATCAGCCAGGCCTGGTGGCGCATGCCTGTAGTCCCTACTACTTCAGAGGCTGAGAGGCAGGAGAATCGCTTCAATCCAGGACATGGAGGCTATAGTGAGCCGAGGTCAACCCACTGCACTCCAGCCTGGGCTACACAGCGAGATTCTGTCTCAAGATGGATAAACAAATAAATAAAATAAAATAAAGTAACAGTTAAAATTATTTGCATAGATGAAAATTCAAATGCTTTGTGTTATATGTGTACATTTTCTGTTGCTGCTATAACAAATCACCATAAACCTAGTTTCTTAAAACAACGTGATTTATTCTTACAGTTTTGGAGGTCAGAAGTCCCAAGTCAGTTTCCCAGGCTGAAGTCAAGGTCTTGGCAGGACTGGCTCCTTCGTGGAGGCTCTGAAGGGATAATTCATTTCCACGCCATTTCTAGTTTCTAGCGGTCCTCTATATTCCTTGGCTTGTGACTCCCTCCTTTATCTTCAAGGTATGCGTCCATCATCACATCACCTTCTCATCTTCTGTAGTCAAATTTTTGATGGGGTTCAGGACACACCACCCTGAAATATAGCATCTTGGCATTTGAGAAAATAGCAGAACCAGGACAGTCACTTCAGCTTTCACCACCCTTCCTCCATGATGCAAATCATAAAGCCTAGGAAGAATTTTCTGATCTTCCCCTGAAGCAGTTCATAAGATTCTTACTAAAGAGATGCCCTCTCTATACCTGGAGGAAAGGAGCTAACACAGAGATGCCAAGGAGAAGCTGAACAAACAGGCCTTGCTAAGTTCCCCTCAGTTTATTATCATTAGATCAGACCTCTTTATCCAATCATACTTCTGCATGACTGTCCACTTTTTATTAAACCTAATTGGCTGGGCTCAGTGGCTCATGCCTGTAATCCCAGCACTTTGGGAGGCCAAGGTGGGTGGATCACCTGAGGTCAGGAGTTTGAGACCAGCCTGGCCAACAAGGTGAAACCCCGTCACTACTAAAAATACAAAAATTAGCCAGGCAGGGTGGCATATGCCTGTAATCCCTGCTAACTCAGGAGGCTGAGGCAAGAGAATCGCTTGAATCCAGGAGACGGAGCAATTCAAGCAATTCTCCTGCCTCAGTTGAGTCAAAGCGATTCTCCTGCCTTAACCTCCCAAGTACCTGGGATTACAGACATGCACCACCACGCCCGGCTAATTTTGTATTTTTAGTAGATACAGGATTTCTCCATGTTGGTCAGGCTGGTCTTGAAATCCCAACCTCAGGTGATCTGCCCACCATGGCCTCCCAAAGTGCTGGGACTGCAGGCGTGAGCCACCGTGCTTGGCCAGAGCCTTCGTTTCCTTATGAAGGCTCCCATGTTACATAAAACCTATTAAGTAAATGTATATGCTTTTCTCCTATCAATCTATTTTTTGGTGGGGCCTCAGCTATGATCCTAGTGATGGGTAAGGAAGAGATTTCCTTTCCCCCACATTTACCTCTGCCTTCCTCTCATAAAGACACTTATCATAACACTTAGGACCTGCAGGATAACCTCCCCATTGCAAGATAGTTACTAAAATCACATTTCAGCTGTGTTCCTGAAATACAAATCACATTTGCAAAGTCTTTTTTGTTATACAAATTAACATTTTCAAGTTCTGAGAATTAGGAAGTGGATATCTTGGGTGGGAGGGGGATATTATTATGTCTACCACACCATGTGAGTCACTCATTAATATGGGGCTTATGTAGACCTTGCCTAGATTTCCTACTGCATGAAAAGGTAAAAATAACATTTGATTTCACATCGTGATTTGTTCATCACAGTAAGTTCTATGGAGAACTCCAACTAGAGCACCTGACATTCAAGATTATGGGGCAGGAAATAATGGAATAAAAGAAATGTAATAACTAAAGAAGTTTCATAATAAATCTCACAGATTAACTGAGGGCAAGGTGATTTTATATCCAAAGAAATCTGTTGCTTGTCTTCTATCTCCATCTCTTTAATTAAAGACACACTCAAAGCTAACAGGAGTCAGCCTGTGTTGAAAACCTCAAGTAGGCTGGGCGCAGTGGCTCACACCTGTAATCCCAGCATTTTGGGAGGCCGAGGTGGGTGAATCACCTGTGGTCAGGAGTTCAGACCATCCTGGCCAACATGGTGAAAACCCATATCTACTAACAATACAAAAAAAATTAGCTGGACATGGTGGCGGCTGCCTGTAATCCCAGCTACTTGAAGGTTGAGGCAGGAATATCGCTTGAACCCAGGAGACAGAGGTTGCAGTGAGCTGAGATCACGCCACTGCACTCCAGCCTGGGCAACCGAGAGAGACTCCACCTCAAAAATAATTTTTTTTTTTTTTTTGTAAAATTTCCCTAGTAAATGATAATGTTTAGAATCTTTTCATGTGCTCACTGGCCATAGTTATGTCTTTTTAATTAAGATATTTGGTCAAATCTTTTGCAGTTAAAAAGAATGAGTTCTTATTGAAAAAATAAATTTTAGAGACAGGGTCTCTGTCACCCAGGCTGGAGTGCAGTAGTGTGATCATAGTTCACTGCAGCCTCAAACTCTTCAGCTCAAGCAATCCTCCCTACTCAGCCTCCTGAGTAACTGGGTCTACAGGTCCATCCCACCACTCCCAGCTAAGTTTTTAATTTTTTCAGAGACAGAGCTTGGGGTAGTAAGCAGGGGGATAGGGAGATGTTTGTAGAGGTCTTGCTGTGTTGCTCAGGCTGGTCTTGAACTCCTGGCCTCAAGCAATCTACCCACCTCTGCCTCTGGAGTAGCTGGGATTACAGGCTCAAGCCACTGCACTGGCTAAAGATACTTAATCTGGTTAAGAAAATGCAAATTGTACCACTAGAGAAACCTTCATGTTTCCCTTTGAAGTGAGGATTACATGATAAGGATCCTTCCAATGTTTCATTCCTTAAGAAACAGAGGGTGGGGTTGGGAGAGATGGGATGTAGGGATGGAGAGGAATCTGACTTCAACCATCAATGTGGGTTTGAGAACCTTGGATCCACCCCCGCCAAGTATTGACATGCAAAGAAACAGCATGAAAAGGGAAAAACATTTAAGGGTTGCTGGACTTCAGTGAAAAGGCAAAGGTTTATACCATTTGTAGTATAAAAGGATCTTCATATTCCCTTTTTTAAAGAAGAGGAAAACAGTAGAATTGTGTGTGTGTGTGTGTGTGTGTGTGTGGAGGAGAGAGAGAGAGAGAGAGAGATTATTTGGAAGAGTTGATTCTTATTGATACTAAATGTAAATTTCAGAAGTTTGAGTGACAACATCTGGTGACTTCTTTACAAATCATAGGACAGAAGCAGGCATCTCTCAGAAATGAGAACAAGCTTTACTTTTTAAAAATTGTGTAGGATGTCACTGTATTTTTCAGGGATTTATGACATGTGCTGAATTAATATAGATTTGCTCATATAAAAGTTAACATAAAGCTCCATTTTCCATCGCTTTCATATGGAGAAAGTGTTTTGAGTTCCAAATAGTGTTTTACGTCTAAACAATTTTAAATATCTTTGCCAATAATGGGATGGTATACTTCATTTGCCTCCATAGTTGTGTTCCTGAAATACAAATTACATTTTTTATAACTCAGATTGAGTATCAACGTTCTCAGACTCCTCATTCTGTAACAACATTGGTATGTGTATGCTAAAAGCAGAGCATACATAGATTATACATTGTTTCTATAATAGAGAAACTGAGGTTCAAGAGACTAAGTGACCTCAAAACACCAACAGGCAATGATAACACTGGGAAGAGATACAGGACTTTTGACTTCCAGCCAGAACCATGAAAAATATACCAACCTCCCTTCCTAAAGCAGAGCACATTTTTATTATTGACTATAGATTTAAAACCTTTAAAAAAATTATCTTTTTATCCTCTAAGGCATTATTTCAAACATGAATTACCTGGAAAATTATTTCAACCGTGCACTTCGTTGTGCCCTATGTTGGCCCAGCCTTGATTATCAACAGGTTTTGTTTTGTTTTATTATTTGATTAAGTCTCCATCCTAGATGGAGTATTTAGATTTGCTATTCAGATTTGCTACTTTTTCGCTCATGGATTAGCTCTGCACTTGGGGAATCTTGGGACAGCGTCAAACCCATCTACAGAATTCTGTGATTTAATTTCACTTATGAATTAAAGGGGCTTACAGCTGTCTTCACAGTTAAATGAGGATATACTGAGATGTTGCCCTCCCCGGCAGAAACAATTCTCTAAACAGCAGGACTTCTGCACTCCTAGGCATAGATAGTTTGACCAAGGAGAATGAAACTAGCATACACCAACATAAGCATACCATCTGAGACTTTCAGACAATGGAGATCCTGAGGGAAATCTTGGAACATAAGTTACTTTGCAGGCTTGTTTTTCTTTGTTATTGTTGTTTTTGTTTGGTTTTGTTTGCTAGATCTTGGTTGAAAGAGATTTGTGTTCTTTCCAGATGCACAGCTGTGGAGTCTCTGGGGGAATTTCTTGCTCTTTTTTTATTTTTTGCATATCAGTCAAAAACAGAGATCTAAGCACCAAATGTAACATCACAAACCCCCACAGATATTACATTTAGAAAACCAGGTTTTCCAAAGGAGACTAGCCAAGGAGCTGATTAAAATCCAAGCTGGGGATTCTGAGGGCTAGGCTGCACCCTTGGGTAGCAGGATGAGGAGCCAGACAGCTGACCAGGTGGGGATGAAGGGCTTTGTTTTGTGGTTGCTTTTGCTGTCATTGCTGTTTGCTTGTTTAGCTCTCACTGTGACTCTAACCACTAGTATAAACTTGGCCAAATTAATGGGCCTTTTGTTATCTCAGTTACACTGGTGAAATAAATATTTGTTACATGAAAACAAATTAGTGAATAAACCATAGATTAATTTGTGCTGTTCTTGTAATTAGCTATGTGGCATTAGCCAAGAGATTTGATCTCTACTCCTTTATTTCCCTATCTCATAAGTTAGTATAAAATTTATTCTGGGCTGGGTGTGGTGGCTCACGCCTATAATCCCAGCACCTTGGGAGGTGGAGGCAGGCGGATCACCTGAGGTCAGGAGTTCAAGACCAGGCTGGCCAACACAGAGAAACCCCGTCTCTACTAAAAATATAAAATTAGCCGGGTGTGGTGGCACATGCCTGTAATCCCAGCTGCTCTGGAGGCTGAGGCAGGAGAGTCACTTGAAGCTGGGAGTTGGAGGTTGCAGTGAGCCAAGACCATGCCTTGAATTCCAGCCTCGGCAACAAGAGCAAAACTCTGTCTTTGAAAGAGTTTTTGGTTCCTTTTTTTTTTTTTTGAAACAAAGTCTTGCCCTATCTTGCAGACTGAAGGGCAGTGGCGTGATCATACTTCATTGAAGCCTCGATCTCCTGGGCTCAGGTGATTCTCCCACCTCAAGAACCTGGGTAGCTGGGACTGCAGGTGCATACCATCACATGTGGCTAGTTTTTTATACTTCTTGTGGAGATAGCGTTTTGCTATGCTGCCCAGGCTGGTCTTGAACTCCTGAGCTCAAGTGACCCTCCTGCCTCCGCCTTGCAAAGTGCTGGGCCTCTAAGTGTGAGTCACCATGCCCGGCCTCCATACTTTTCCTTCCCCTGAAGAAGAGGAGGAATGAACTAAATATTCTCACTTTGCTTCTCTCCTTCCCTCTTGTCTCCTGGTAAAGCTTCTAGTGGCCAAACCCAACAGGACACCAGAAGGCAAGAGAGTCGGTTTATGAAATCCACACAGGTTCGCCTCCTGGGGGAAGGAAGCAGGGTGGAAAAGGATGGAGAATGTATAGCAATGAGCAAAGGACCTGGCCAACCTACTCTAGTGGTCACCAGAAAGAGCTGCAGTAGGGATAGGGAGGGTGAGACTTACCCAGAAATAAATGTTGAAGTTGGAGGGCGTGGTGGCTCACGCTTGTAATCTCAGCACTTTGGGAGGCTGAGGCAGCTGGGTCACTTGAGGTCAGGAGTTCGAGACCAGCCTGACCAACATGGTGAAACCCTGTCTCTACTAAATACAAAAAATTAGCTGGGTATGGTGGCGCATGCCTATAATCCCAACTACTTGGGAGGCTGAGGCAGGAGAATGGCTTGAAACCAGGAGGCAGAGGTTGCAGTGAGCCGAGATTGCACCGTTGCACTCCAGCCTGGGAACAAGAGTGAAATTCTGTCTCAAAACAAAACAAAACAAAAATAAAATAAATGTTGAAGTCCAACAGGTAGTTCCAAAATACCTGTCCAAACCCCAAGAGCCCTTATTACTTACCATATGTTTTGGTTTCCTTTTCGTCATCTTTTATCTACAAAATATCTATTTTTAAAGTAACTTTAAGAAAATTTCTTCCTTCGCACTCTAGTCTAGGATCTAGAAGTTAACATGTTACTGTTTTTTCCTACAACCATTGTTTAAAATTTTCAGTGAAATGACCAATGGAACTTTCATCTCAAATCCATCATTTCAAAATAGACTAAGCTATGCGGCTACACTTACCAAGGCAGGATGTAGTCGACTAATAGTTTTCTCATTAAAGAACCGAGAACTTACAAAAAGAAAAAAACAGTATCCTGCATCTTTGTAGCACCCATTAACAAAGCACTTAGCAGTCTAATTTTTTTTTTTTTTCGAGACGGAGTTTTGCTCTCGTTGCCCAGGCTGGAGTGCAATGGCACGATCTTGGCTCACCATAACCTCCACCTCCCGGGTTCAAGGGATTCTCCTGCCTCACCCTCCCGAGTAGCAGGGTTTACAGGCATATGCCACACACCTGGCTAATTTTCTATTTTTAGTAGAGACAGAATTTCTCCATGTTGGTCAGGCTGGTCTTAAACTACTGACCTCAGGTGATCCACCTGCCTTGGCCTCCCAAAGTACTGGGATTGCTTATGGTTATTTCATGATTATGTGCTAAACAAGGAGTGAATTATTCATGAGTTTACTGGGAAAGGGGTGGACAATTCCCAGAACCAAGAGTTTCTCCCCCTTTTAGACCATATAGGGTAACTTCCAAACATTGCCATGACATCTGTAAACTGTCATGACGCTGGTGGGAGTGTCTTTTAGCATGATAATGCATTGTAATTAGCATATAATGAGCAGTGGAAATGAGCAGAGGTCGCTTTTGTCGCTATCTTGGTTTTGGTGGGCTTTGGCCAGCTTCTTTACCACATGCCATTTTATCAGCAAGGTCTCTGTGACCTGTATCTTGTGCCGAACTCCAGTCTTATCCTGTGACGGAGAATGCCTAACCTCTTGGGAATGCAGCCCAGTAGGTCTCAGCCCCTATGCAAGATGGAGTCACTCTGGTTCAAACAGCTCTGACAGTACAACCATACATTTGTATTAAGGTTCTTATGAACAACTCGTTTCCTCCCTACCATGGCGCAATTCTTCTAAGTTTCCCTAGATTTCCAACCTGCAACCTCCCCCACACCCTTGCTGCCATCAGACGACCTTGCTTTTATAGGCAAAAAAAGAAGACTCCAGATGAGACCTGATGCAATTCCCAGTGCGAATTCATGAACACAGCTGAATCTATACTCACTGTCTCTTAATGTTGTCAAATCATAATGGAAGAAAGTGTCCCCTCATAATAGGACTACTTGTTATATAAACTCCATCTCCATTTCTACTCCAACCATCGCCTTCGGAAATTGGATCCTCTCTCCTTTATCATCAGTGTCTTCCTCTGTACTGGCTCCTCCCTGTTAGCATTTAAATATGGCCCAATCTCTCCCACCTTTAAGACAAAAATGAAAACACTCCCTTGCAGTCACACAAACACCCCTTGCAGTCCGGTATCTTCTCTGCCCTACTCCCTTTCCATCTCCATCTGTCTCTATTTTTTAATGCCATGAAACTATTTGATCCCTCTTAAAGTGTTCTCTTCCCTTTGCTGTCATGATACTGTGTTCACCTAGATTTTCTTTAACCCCTCCAATCACTCCTTCTCCTTAAACGTGGGCTTTCCTTAAATGATGGTGCTGTGTTTGGTCTGAGATCCTCTTCTCTTCTTCCTCTCCGCACTCTGAGCATTAGCTGGGCATGGTGGCACACACCTGTGGTCCCAGCTACTTGGGAGGCTGAGGAAGGAGGATTGCTTGAGTCCAAGAATTTGAGGCTGCAATGAGCTATCACACCACTGCATTCCAGTCTGGATGACAGAGTGAGACACTGTCACTGAAAAAATTTTTTAACACATAAACTAATACACTCTCTGTACAATCCTATCTACTCTCACACCTGCAAATTACCATCTGTGCTGATGGTCCTCAGTGTCTAACTATCTCAAACTCCAATCTCCCTCTTTAGAGTCAGACCCACACATTCTGCCACCTATCACTGGTTGATTGTCCTACAAGCACCCCAAGCTTATTATGTTCCTTGCATGCACCACTTTCTCCCAGACCTGCTCCTTCTGTGTTCAACATTTCAGTGGCTACCAATACTATTTGCCTCAACAGAACCCTGGGCATCACATACTAGTCTCTAAGAACCTTAAGGCAAGAATTGTATCTGTTTATTCACCACTGTATATCCAGCACTGTGGGGCAACACTTGGCACATTGTAGGGACTTGAGATATATATATATATATATATATATATATATATATTCACACACATACACACACATACACACACACACACATGCATATATATATATATACAAACAGAGAGAGAAAGAGAGAGAGAGAGAGAAAAGAGAAAGAGAGACTTTTTTTTTTTTTTTTTTTAAGATGGAGTCTCACTCTGTCACCAGGCTGGAGTGCAGTGGCTCGATCTTGGTTCACTGCAACTTCCACTTCCCAGTAGCTGGGACTACAGGCATGTGCCACCATGCCCGGCTAATTTTTGTGTTTTTTAGTAAAGATGGGGTTTCACCATGATGGCCAGGATGGTCTCGATCTCTTGACCTCGTGATCTGCCCGCCTTGGCCTCTCATAGTGCTGGGATTACAGGCGTGAGCCACTGCACCCAGCCAAGGGACTTGATACATATTTAAGAAATTAATTAATTACCCTTTACTTTCTCTTATTCCTTGCATGCAGTAAATCACCAAGTCTTGTCAATTCTTCTTTCTAAATATTCCTTCAAGTCTTCTTTTTATGATCTCTAACCTAGGTCAGGCCACCACATCTCTTTAATAGTCTTTTAGTTGATCTGCTCACCTTGCCCCCCATCGCAGAGATGGATAGTTATTCCCAATGCCGATTTTCCCTTCTTCCTTTGCTAATAGAACTGAACCCCATGCCTCTCAGAGGCCACATTTGCCAGTCTCCGTGGCAGCCCCATGTGACCAAGCTACAACATCTCCTGGCAATGTTCTGGTCAACAGTATGACAGTGGGCGTGATACGAGCAACTCTGATGCTCTCTCTTTTCCTCCTTCTGCAACTTTGCTGCAGTTTGGTTATGTAGATGAGATGCTGGTGAATCAGGTTCAACTTTGCAGGAAAAGGGAGCACAATATGGGATTGAAGAGCTACAAGATAAAAGGAATCCTGTCCTCTCCGATTGCTTCCCATCTCAATCTTTCATATGAAAGAGAAATGAATCTTCTTTCTTTTTGGAATCCCTGTTATTTGGCTTCTGTTAAAATAATTAAGCCAATATCCTAATTACCAATTCCTTCTTTTTTCCAACCAGAATCCTTCTTCTGCAATCCAACTAAAATGATCTATTACACTTCATATATGACCAGTTGTTCCCCTTGTCTTGTTTTTGTGGTCGTCAGAGGGCTTAGTACATGACCTTGTTTATAGCAAGTATTCAAGAATATTGATTGTTGGTAAACTATCAAGTGTAATTCTAGTGGTATCTAAATTGCTAAAAAATAATTGACTCTTAATTGTATGTGACACTGTGCATCATCAGTGGATGAGGTAGCAGCTTAAGGCTTCCACAGCTTCTGAAATCACCCTAACATAGGCGTCATCTCCCCCATCTCCATTATCCAATGACTGAAGGATCTGCAGACTCTCTGACGATGAGTCTTATTCACAAGGACAAAGTTCCCATGTGTATCACATACCACCCTAAATGAAAGGAAGAGAAAGAAATAGAGAGATGAAAGAAGAGAACAACAAAGGAAAGGGGCAGGAGGAGAGAAAGCAGTGTTGAACTCTGTTAGTGAGAAGTAGTAGGAGGTCATTAGGAATTTATCTATAGTTACTTGGCAAGGTAGGCTGTATTTTTGTTTTTTGAGACAGTGTTTTACTCTTGTTGCCCAGGCTGGAGTGCAATGGTGAGTTCTTGGCTCACTGCAACCTCCGCCTCCTGGGTTCAAGTGATTCTCCTGCCTCAGCCTCCCAAGTAGCTGGGATTACAGACACACACCACCATACCCAGCTAATTTTGTAGCTTTAGTAGAGATGGAGTTTCACCATGTGGGTCAGGCCAGTCTCAAACTCCTGACCTCAGGTGAACCACCCGCCTCAGCCTCCCAAAGTGCTGGGATTACAGGCATGAGCCACCGCACCCATCCATAGGCTGTATGTATGACCACTAAAAATTAAGCCATAATAATGAGTCTAGGTGCTATATTTCTGCTAGGAAGGTAATCATTACAAGTTTAGATTCCAATTCAGCTAACATTTCTTGAGCTCCTACTGCGTGCTAAGAATTGTGCATGGGAAACCCTCCTGAAAGAATTCAGTGTTTGAAATTCTACTTGGCCTCTAGGGAGGGTTTCTTGACTACCTGAGTCTTGGCAAAATCTTTAAGAACAAGACCATGTTATAAATCCCTCCATTATCTCTTTAATAGTCTTTTAATTGATCTCTTTGCCTCATCTTGCAAATCTTCTCGAGTTCTAATCAGCTCAACTCGCAGAGCTGGGCTAAAATAAAAACAGTGTCAGAAATAGTGTCAGAAATTTCATCAAGTTTAGAGCTGCCTTTCTCCCAAATGTGTGTTTTTCAAAGCTTTGCTAATTTTTCTCCCAGTATAAAGTGTCATAAATTTGATAACCATGAATCATCGGTGAGACTCTATCAGAGAGTACCATCATTAATATAGTTGTTTTTCACAAAGCACTTCATCACACTTGACATTTGGAAATGAAAGCCGCATTTTTGTGTGACATACGGAACAAATTGCACTAGACGAATGAAGGCACCTGGGCATCTGATGCTTTCAGGCGGTTCCTGCAGCTCCTCATTATTTTGTATTCACTTTCTCTTGTTCTTTGTTTTCATTCAAATTTTGCACCACAAAAAACAAAGTAATCTAGATGTCAAAAGGCAATGAGGATCATTTGAAATCCAACGTGTCCTGGTTCACTGTGAAGCTTTTAAGTGGTACAAGCGCTTGTCTTTCCCATGGATTATAGTACACATGGCAGAGAACAAAGCAGCAAGTATGAAGGCAATGTAAACCATCCAGGTTCACCCACTCACTGAAGAAAATGCACTATGCTTTCAAAAAATCGATCTCAGTTTTAACCCCACTGAAGTTTGAATACTCAGTATCTGTTGACCTAAACAGAAGAAACACCTGAAGCCTTGAGGCATAGTAGCTTTCTGAAGAAACAAGATTAATATTTCATATGGAAAGAATTTTTCCAGTTCTCTAAACATGTGAGATGTACATCTACCTCCAGCATGGGTCTTTTGAGTTCCACCGGACAGAAGGGTGTCAGGTAAATTGTAAACACCACACACCTGCTTCCCTGGTTAGCAAAAGCAGCATACTATTAAAAAGACAATGAGATCTCCAAGTCTGGAAGATAAAATAAAATATAATAATAGCTGTTAACATTTCTTAAGCATTTATGACACATTAGCACTGTACTAAATATTACATCTGGGTAAGGAAATTTTTTTTTAATCACATCGACTCTTTGAGACAGGGCACTCTTACCCTGCAAAGGAGGTCTGGAGAAGTTGTCAATGTTGCACAATCAGGAAGAGGTGAAGTAAGGATTTAAACACAATATCCTTTTTTTTTTTTTGAGACAGAATTTCCCTCTTGTTGTCCCAGTTGAAGTGCAGTGGCATCCTATCTCGGCTCACTGTAACCGCTGCCCTCCAGGTTCAAGCGATTCTCCTGGCCTCAGGCTCCTGAGTAGCTGGGATTATAGGCGCGTGCCACCACACCTGGCTGATTTTTTGTATTTATGGTAGAGATGGGGTTTCACCATGTTGGCCAGGCTGGTCTCAAACTCCTGATCTCAGGTGATCCACCTGCCTTGGCCCCCAAGCGTGAGCCTCTGCACCAGGCCCTAAATACAATATACATTTGTGTTTTGTTTTGTTTTGTTAGAGACAGAGTCTTGAACTGTCGCCCAGGCTGGAGTGCAGTGGTGTGATCTCGGCTCACTGCAACATCTGACCCCACCAGGTTCAAGCAATTCTCCTGCCTCAGCCTCTAAAGTAGCTGGGGTTATAGGCGCACCCCACTATGCCCAGCTAATTTTTGTATTTTTAGTAGAGATGGGGTTTCACCATATTGCCCAGGCTGGTCTCGAACTCCTAACCTCAGGTGATTCACTCGCCTCGGCTTCCCAAATTCCTGGGATTACAGGCATTAGCTACCACGCCTGGCCTACAATGACAGTCTCTTGACAATCTCTGGATGGTAGGCTTTCTGAGGAGGTGTTTTTTGTTTGCTTACACTCATGTGAAGATTTCAGGGTTCTGTTATTAGCTGTGAAGACACACTGGAAGCAACATATTTGGAAATCTATTATTAGCTGTGAGGACACGTTGGGAACATAACAGTTTCCTTGGGTCCACTCAGAGCTGATCACTCTCATGGCAGACAGGAGTACGAACCTTGTCTGGGTTGAAAAATACCAGCCACATTTCTCATCAGCACATCCTGAGCACCACTCAAAACTTTATCAGTGAACATTGACTGTCATGTCTACTTCTCTATGGCCCTCTAGAGGTAAAAAAGGCTAACAACTATATAGCTGTACTGAACAACTACACAAAGATAAGAAGAATTCAGCACCTTGCTCTTGGAGGAATAGGTATCATTCAGTAACCAATCCTGAGCTTTGCTAGTACAAGACAATGTCTAAGAAAGGCTTAGGGCCAGGTGCGATGGCTCATGACTATAACCTAGCACTTTGGGAGGCCGAGAAGGGTGGATCACTTGAGGTCAGGAGTTCAAGAGTAGCCTGGTCAACATGGCAAAACTCTGTCTTTACTAAAAATACAAAAATTAGCTGGGCCTGGTGGCATGCACCTGTAGTCCCAGCTACTTGTGAGGCTGAGGCAGGAGAATCTCTTGAACTTGGGAGGCGGAGGTCGTAGTGAGCTGAGATTGCACCACTGCACTCCAGCCTGGGCAACAGAACGAGACTCTGTCTCAACAAAAAAAAAAGAAAGAAAAAGAAAAGTTAAAATGAAAAGCTAATGTCATGACTCAAGATGGTCAGAATGCCTGGAGGAGCGTGATTGAGAAATTTATAGAGAAAATCATATTTTGCTTCATTTGTAATTATCTGTCAAAGATCATCCCCACATTGCAGTCCTGCCTGATATATAGTTCCAAGCTAGTCCTTTGACTCCTGAACTCATGGTTCCCCATGTGAGAATTCCATAAAAGAAGAGAAAGTTGGCATAAGATGGATTCCAATCAGAGTATAACTTTCTAGGGGAGATATGTAGAGGTCTTAAATGTCCTGCAGAGCACCAATGTGGTTTTTGGGAGGGGGACGAAGGGAATGGGTACATGTGTATGGGACGCTCCTTGAAGTTTGATTTTGCCAACATTCTGGGCTAGACATTGAATCCAGATCTCACCACAGACTATAGAAATATGATGGTGTTGAAAAACCACAGTGAGGTTGGCATTATATGATAGGCTTTTTTGTACATAAAATTGACTTTCCAACATCAGTTCAAATACATTTATTGCCCCAAATGGGAGACATTGAGTAAGGACTTTCTATGGACACCAACCAATGAAATGATTCAGCAAAGTTTCCTCATTGCTGCTTTTAAATCAATAGAGACTCAATTGTTGCAGAGGCTTAGGCTTGTAGCTGTAATTTGCAGGACCCAGCCAAAAGAACACAGTTATGTGATGAAACGATAATCATCCAAAAATATTGGGAAATAGAGTTTCAGGCTTGAGTTGGTAAAATTTTAGGCTGGGTGTGGTGGCTCATGCCTGTAATCCTAGCACTTTGGGAGGTCAAGGTGGTGGATCACTTGAGGTCAGGAGTTAGAGACCAGCCTGGCCAATATTGTGAAAGCCCTTCTCTACTAAAAATACAAAAATTCCCCAGGTGTGGTGGCACGCGCCTGTAGTCCCAGCTACTCGGGAGGCTGGGGCAAGAGAATTGCTTGAACCTGGGAAGCTGAGGTTGCTGTGATCCAAGATTGTGCCATTGTAATCCAGCCTGGGTGTTGCAGCGAGACTCCGTCTCAAAAAAAAAATTAAGTAGTACTGCATTTGTGATAGGTACAGTAGCAATATAAAAAGGAAGATCTGATATTCACATACCTCATTGCACTGCCTATTTGTGGGAGAGTTTCATATTCAAGATAACTGCAGATAGATAGATAGATAGATAGAAGATAGATACATAGATAGATACCTAGATACATTCGTGATAGATAGATACATAGATACCTAGATACATAGGTGATAGATAGAAGATAGATAGATAGAAGCTAAATTGGTGTCTTTGAGTGTTTGGTGCATAATTAGTGAAATCATCATGTCTTATCACCTGCCAGGAATACTAAAGTATTTGAAATACATGCTCAGGCAAGAAATAATAAATGCCATTAAAATAGTTTTTATTTCCACCAACCATTCAGATAATTCAACAAACGTTGTGCGTTTTGGCACCTGCTGGGAAGAAGTATGAAAACTGTTTCCACTGAGAGAGTAAACAGCTCATTCTGTAGATGCTACGCTAGTGAAACAGGGCCTCACTGTTCTATGTTGTCAAAGGACATTGTTGTTCTCAGCTCCCCTCACAGTGTTGGAAGTCAACTTTCCCTTGGGATGCTGGAGATGGACAAGTGGTGCTGGGTCTGTGCTAAAACAATCCTCAGGAAGTTCATGGAGATAAAGTCACAGTAAACTTAATCTAAGTTACTAAGTGGTTAAAATGTACTGCCTGCCTACTGATGTTTTGAAGCCCCATAGGGATCTACTTTTTCATTTATTCGTAATGTTGACTTCCCTTCAGTGAATTAGAATTATAGTTCGAATAATCATTAGCATTTCTGGACTTAACTTTGCACTAGGAACTGTGCTAACAATGTGGCATGCATTGTTTATCATTCTCCATTCTCATACAATATGAGGTTGGTACTACCATCATCCTCATTTATAGGTACAGAAGATGATTTGGTCAGTTCCTATCTTGCACAGTACCTAAGTGGGAGACTCCAGTGTTGAATCTGGGCGGTCTAACGCCAGAGCCTATCCTCTTTACTATTTAACACAACCATTCTACGCAATAACTAAAAAGTATTAATCATCCTTCAAAAATTTTAGAGACCATAATTATGCCAGTGTTCTTTTCATCACTATCAACTAAGAAACCATATTCTATTCTTTAAGAGCTTTTCTGGGGTTTTATAAAATGTCTCATTCTTGCCCACAGCATAAACCCTGGGTAGGGGCTGGTGGGTGCAGAAGGAAAGAGACCTTCTCACCACCAGAGAGCTGATGAATTTGCAATTAGTAAAGGCTAAAAAATCCCTTTCTGAAACTTTTTTTTGGAGCCCTAAAATTAAAACGTAGTCACTGAATTCTTTTTTTGGGGAAAGAAGATCTAGATAAGTGGGTACTTTCTCGGTCTCTAATCTCCTCTCCATGGCTAAACTGAGAATTCCATGGTGTAGAATTTCAGTGTGGAACCTCTGCCAGGGCACATGTATCTACCTTTTGGACTGATTCTCAAAGCTCAATTTTTTTTACTTTTTCTAGTATATGTTATTTTTTTAAAAAAAACTTTAAACATATAGAGAATACAAACATATTAAAGAATAGTACAATGAACAGCCTTAGACCCATCACTCAGATTCAACACCCATGTACCTACTACAGAGGTGTTAACATATTTTGTCATATTTGAATATACCTATATTATATGAAGAATAAGAACATTCTCTATATAATCAAATACCATTAACACATCTGAGAAAAAGAAATAGTATTTTTCTCATATCCTATAATACTCAGTCTAAATTTGAATTTTTCCATTTGTTCCAAAATTGTCTTTTATGGCTGATTTTTTTGCACTAGTATTAAAACAATATATATGCATTGCATTTGGTTGTTGTATTGCTTTTGTCTCTTTTATTCTTTTTTATTGGAGATGAAGTCTTGTTCTGTCACCAGGCTGGCATGCAGTGGCACAATCTTGGCTCACTGAAACCTCCACCTCCCAGGTTCAAGCAAATCTCCTGCCTCATCCTCCAAAGTAGCTGGGACTACAGGTGCCTGCCATCAAGCCTGGCTAATTTTTGTGTTTTTAGTAGAGATAGGGTTTCAAACTATGTTGGCTAGGATGGTCTTGATGTCTTGACCTCGTGATTTGTCTGCCTCGGCCTCCCAAAGTGCTGGGATTACAGGCATGAGTCACGGTGAGTTCCCCCTTCCTCTCCCTTTTTAAAAAAACTTAAAATTAAAAAAAATTAAAAAAAAAATTTTTTAAAGATGGCGTCTCGCTCTGTCACCCAGGATGGAGGGCAGTGGTGTGATCTCCACTTACTGCAACCTCTGCCTCCCGGGTTCAAGAGATTCTCCAGCCTCAGTCTCCCAAGTAGCTGGGATTACAGGAGTGTGGCACCACGCCCAGCTAATTTTTGTATTTTCTGTAGATATGGGGTTTCACCATGTTGGTCAAGCTGGTCTCGAATTCCTGACCTCAGGTGATCTGTCCTCCTCGGCGATCACCTGAGAGACTCTCTCTCAAACAAACAAACAAAAAGAAATCTTTAGAGTTATAATTTGGCACCATTAATATATGTTGTTACACAGCATCTTTTCACTTAATGGTTTTGTAATCCATTGATGATCCTTCCATTCACCATTCTATCTTGTACTGATTGCCTTTTGTTCCTCTGTAAAGGGCTTGTGGGGTTATACCAGTTTGATAGGTTCCTATGTTTTCAACTCGAGGGCTTGATTTTTATTGTAAGGCTTGCTTTTTTCTTTTCATTAACTTAATTTTTTGCATAAAACGCACATAAAGTTCAGAGTTAAAAGTATGTGAAAAAGTATATACCTGAAAAAATGGAAAGCAAAGACTTGTTCAAGATAGATATTTTTACACTCATGTTTTAGCTTCATTATTCACAATAGTCAAAAGGTGTATCGATATAACCCAGGTGTTTCTTGATGGACGAATGGAGAAACAAAATGTGTTATATACATACAATGGAATATCTATTCAGTTTCACAAAGGAAGGAAATTCTGATACATGCTGCAACATGATGAACTTGAGGACATTATGCTGAGTGAAATAAGCCAGAAAGCCAGACACAAAAAGATAAATACTGTATGCTTCCACTTATATCAGTTACCTAAAGGAGTAAAATTAATAGGGAGAGAAAGAAGAACGGTAGTTGCCAGGGGCTGGGGAGAGAGAACAATGAGAAGTTGTTGTTTAAAAGGTTTGCTTGGCAAGATGAAAAAGGTTTTAGAGATTGAATACACAACAATGTGAATGTACTTCACACTCCTGTACTGTACACTTAAAAATGTTTACAATGGCAAGTTTTATGTTATGTGTATTTTATCACAATTAAAAGTAAAAGTAAGTCTAGATATGGCTCATACCTGTAATCCAAGGACTTTGGGAGACTGAGTTGGAGACCAGCCTGGCCAACATGGTGAAACTTCGTCTCTACTAAAAATACAAAAATCAGCAGGGTGTGGTGGCAGGTGCCTGTAATCCCAGCTACTCGGGAGGCTGAGGTAGCTTGGGCCTGGGAGGCAGAGGCTGCAGTGAGACAAGATTGCGCCACTGCACTCCAGCCTTGGCAGCAGAGCAAAACTCCATCTCAAAAAAACAAAAACGATATACTTAAAGAAACCTCACTTCCATCCCTTTCCCCTCAACCTCCATAGGTTACTATTTTTATTATTTTCTGACATCTTTCCAGAGTTTCATTTTACAAGTTAAGCAAGCACATATATGCATTCTTATTCCTTTCTTACACATGATATACACTAAAAGGTATAGATCCAAATTTATCTTTTCCCAGAAAGATTATAATAAAGTAAGTGGATTCATAGCTTTATATGTTTAGCTCTTATATAATTTTTTGCTTAGATCTTATACAATTTTTTGTTTCCTCTTATTGATGGAAATAGTGGAAGTTACACAACCCTTCAGCAGTAGAACTGCTATGACTGTTGCTTACGTTGTTAAACAAATGGAGAAGGTTGCTCCTGGTGCACCCTGACACACATATACACACACACTCACACACACACACTCTCTCATACACACAAACTATAGTTCTTGATCTGATGAAAAAACTTGGTTTTAGATTTTGATAATAAATATCATCAGTTTCTAATTGATATTAGTCTGTTTTTTAAAGTTTCTACACCTGTTGTGCCTTTTTTTTGAGACAGAGTCTCACTCTGTCACCAGGCTAGAGTGCAGTGGAGCGATCTCGGCTCACTGCAACCTCTGCCTCCTGGGTTCAAGTGATTCTCCTGCCTTAGCCTTCTGAGTAACTGGGACTACAGGTGCGCACCACCATGCCCAGCTAGTTTTTGTTTCCTCATGTGTGTTTTTTTGTTTTGTATTTTTAGTAGAAACGGGGTTTCACTATGTTGGCCAGGATAGTCTCAATCTCTTGACCTCGTGATCCACCCACCTTGGCCTCCTAAAGTGCTGGGGTTACAGGCGTGAGCCACTGCACCAGGCCTGTTCTGCCTTTTATACCTCCTAATACCATTGATAATATAACCTCAAGAATATGGCAAGGTTTGCTTGTTCAAAATTAATGCAGAGAACTCCTAAATACATGAAACAAAAATAGAACTGAAAGGAGAAATAGATAAATCCATAACTGTAGTTAGAGGCTTTTAACACCCATCCCTCAATTGTTGATAAAGTAGACAGAAAAATTATACAGAATCAGTTGAGATGGCACTAGTGAGGCAACCCTTATTAATGGTGGCTGCTGTTTCTCTATCTAAATTCCAGTTGCTTTGACTACCAATCCTACTCCTTTCCTGAAGTGTGGCATGGAGTGCACTTCAAGTGGCATTTCAGCTTCTGATAGACTGAGAACTTGAGAAAATGATGTAATCACCTGCCAGCTTCCTCCTGCCCACTGCACAGACAAAAACCAATTCACTGAGACTGTGGTATTTCAGTAAAGAAAGTTTAGTTGACACTAGCCTAGTCATGTGGTAGACAGAGTTATTACTCAAATCATTCTTCCCAAAGGCCTGGAGGTTTGGGTTTTTCAAGGATAGTTTGGTGTGCAGGGGAATAGGGAATAAGTGCTGCTGATTGGCTGGGGACGCCATTGTAGGGGTGTGGAAAACGGTCCTTGTGCACTGAGTTTGGCTCTGGGTCAGGGGCCACAGGACTGGTTGAGTCATGAGTCATGAGTCTAGGTGGGGTCAGTCTGAAAAACATCTCAAAAGACCAATCTTAGGTTCTACAATAGTGATGTTATCTATTGGAGCAATTGGGGAAGTTGGAAATCTTGTGACCTCTGGCCACATGATTCCTAAGCAGTAAAGAATTATAGAATCTTCACTTATATATTCAGACTCCTCCCGTGATCCTAATCTTGTGGCCTTTTATTAGTTTTACAAAGGCAGCTTTAGCCCCTGAAAAAGGAGGGAAGCGGTTTTAGGGAGGGGCTTGTTTCAAAGTTAAACTATAAACTAAATTCCTCTCATGACTAGCTTGGCCTACACCTAGGAATGAATGAAAACAGTCAGCCTGTGAGGCGAGAAGCAAGATGGGAGTCAGCCATGTTAGACTTCTATCCCTGTCTTAATCTTTGCAAAGGCAGTTTCAATGAGAGTGTGAAAGCTGCACTAAAGTAATCCAGGGTATGGAGAATACGTTAAACAGTTAATCTTGCTGAGACTTATAGAATTTCTAAAATCTGCCCTGATTGAAGAATGTTTCAAGTGATCCCTCCCCTACCATCTCTACCACAATAAAATTCAAGAAGGCCACTAAAAGGTACAGTGACTGTTAAGGGCCTCTTGAGGAATTACAGTTGTTCTCTCCCTGTTTGTCCTGGAAATCACCCACTGTAGACTCCAGAACCTCATTAGGAAATGAAAACCTTTTTTGCCTTTAATTTTGCAAGAATTTATACAGCAGCAGCCAGATAGGAAGAATGTGCCCTCATGGAAGATGTAACTCTGGTGATTAGGAAGTCCACATTTGCTCTCTAAATCACTCTGGTTCAAGTTCTTACATCTCAGAATGGTTCCAATTATTTATAAAATATAAAGAAGTTATGACATCTTCTTTTGGTGTTCCTAATGATTAGCAAAGATCAAGTGCCAGGCCTGGAAGAAATACTGTGAGTGTGTATGTTGTTTTATGAGTCATCCGGGAAAGAATGCCTGACCCATGGTTGCCATTTGGCAATGGCGCATGTAGGCAAACATCACAGCTCCATGGGACCTCACAAGAATTTATTACAAAGATTTACCTGAGGCCGTCGGATAGTCAGCACTCAAGGCAGGGTAATCCATATGGTACCCCAGCCACGGAGGATTTTTGAGGAAAAGGAATAAAAATTATATAGGCCTGGTTGCACCTCGACTGACCAGTCCAAAACTATAAAGATTTTGAAGATGGAAGTTGGAAATCTCTAAATATAAGCAGCAAAAGGGCAACTTTATTGACCATTTCTTAGTCACAAGAGTATTTTACCAGTTTTTAGTATGTGACTTATACTCTGAAAATTCATTGCAGACCATTTTTGTAACTTGTTTGCATGAGTTTTCAAGCATTGCATGTCCTAACTTTCTTAAATGCCTTTGAAAGTAGAAATCAGGAGGCTGACACATTGTTTTCAACAAAATAAATAAATAATTGACCTTTATCATATTTAACCAAGTAATTCACTCTGTCGCCAGGCTGGAGTGCAGTGGTGTGATCTCAGCTCACTGCAACCTCCACCTCCTGGGTTCAAGCAATTCTCCTGCCTCAGCCTCCTGAGTAGCTGGGACTACAGGCACGTGCTACCACACCCAGCTAATTTTTGTATTTTTAGTAGAGATGGGGTTTCACCATGTTGGCCAGGATGGTCTCAATCGCTTGACCTCGTGATCTGCCTGCCTCGACCTCCCAAAGTGCTGGGATTATAGGCGTGAGACACCACACCCGGCCCGCAGACACACTTTTCACCTGTACTTCTGAGGTTTGCTACCTGAGAGAGTTTATCTTCACACTAAGGCAACCTTGGTTGGCAGTGCAGTTCCTCCCCCTCGCCCTCCAGGAGTTTATTGTCATCACCCTCCAGGAGCCTCCAGCCCCCATTTCTTTCTGTAGCTAAAATGCTATTTAAGCTTCAACCCGTCTGGCCCTCTTTACATCTCAAACTTTGTGGGACCCCTGTGTATATGCACATAATAAATTTGTATGCCATTTCTCCTGTTAATGTGTCTACTGTCGAGTTTGTTTCTTTTTTTTTTTTTTGAAACAGAGCCCTGCTCTGTTTCCCAGGCTGGAGTGTGGTGGTGTGATCTCCACTCACTGCAACCTCCACCTCCTGGGTTCAAGCGATTCTACTACCTCAGCCTCCTGAGTAGCTGGGATTACAGGTGCCTGCCACCAAGCCTGGCTAATTTTTTTGTACTTTTAATAAAGGCGAGTTTTCACGATGTTGGTCAGGCTGGTCTTGAACTCCTGATCTCAGGTGATCCACCTTCCTCAGCCTCCCAAAGTGCTGGGATTATAGGAATGAGCCACCATGCTTGGCTGTTGAGTTTTTTTCTGAGACTCAAGTATTGAAACTCCAGAGGGGAAAGAGAAGATTCCGTCACATCCACACTTAGAATCTGACTTTTCTAGAAAAAGGTGAGTCCACACATAGTCAAGACCCACCCTTCAGGTAACTAGGAGGTTTAAGTTTTCTATAAACTTAGATAAATACAAGGAGATTCAAGATCTCTTCCACAGTTAGGCAGAGCCACTGTTCACGATAGAGCGTATCCCTTGGTGTGATGGATTGCACTGGTTTGCGGCTTTCTCCCTTTGAATGTGTGCTGATAATACAGATGAGCAAAGTAGAAAGAGCAGTAACATAGAACCCATGAGCTGTCCAAGCAAAAAGACTGAGAATTCCGAGAGGAGCTAAGGGCTTTTCATGGTTGTTGAACCTAAAAGACTAAGTTTGTCAGACAAAATTGTAATACTTGGCACCAACTCCCCCACAATAAAAGATTTTATTTTGTTTTATTTTTTGATTCAAGTCCACAGGAATCTTCAAAGGAGACAAGGAGAAGGTGATGAGGGACTCCAATGCAGCAATTTTTGTCTACAAGCTCTGCTTATACTTCACGCTTCCTAGGTTTGGTGTTACAGAAAGAGTTTTCTAACAGTCAGTCTGTCATAATCCAGGTCAGAGCACTTCATTTTGGCCCTTGGGAGATTAACCAGCCACTTGAATGCTGATTTAGTGCTTAAAGGACTAAAGACTTTAAAAATCATGGGCCTATAGCTTTACGGAGTTTTGAAAATAAATCTTCCTGGCTGTGCGGCCAGGCAATACAGCGGCACATAGTTTTTAAGGACTGAGGTTTTATTCATCTCAAACAATTTCTATGAATTACAAAGTAAGGCGGTATCTTCAAATTATGTATACCTCCCCCCTGCAAACTTTTCCCACCCCAAAAAACTATTTATTATAATATTTTTAAGCCTATCACTTTAATGTAAATACATATGCTTCATATCCCATTGGTGCAGGGTGGACACAAATACTATAGTTTGTTACCGGACAAGAAATTTGATTGACACATAACAATAAAGGAAATATTGGTTAATGGCATTGAAGTTAGAGATCACTCTTCTTTCACATTAAAAAAAAAAGTCTGTTCTGGTCTTTGCAGATAGCAAAGGAAATCTAGTTAAAATCTCATTAAAAGAACCATGCCAATATCACACAAGCTTAAAAGAAAGACTTAACATATTAATTTGCAGAACAAAGCCAGCCCCAGCCTACAAACAATCTATTAGCGCATTTGGCAATACGGGGCTTTAACACTCCGTTATTCCTACAGACTCAGGAAGCCAGGGCCTTCCTGTGGCCTTTCCCCATCCTCATCCTACCTCCACTTTGCACCTGGACCCTGGTTTTTGTGTGTGTGTGTTATGAAGAGGGTTATTTTGCCATGGAGAGAGGAGGACTTTCATGACTTCAAACATGGACATTAGATCAAGTTTTTATCTTCTCCCATAATCCTGTCTTTGATGTCACCAGACTGAAACCTCTCAGAATAGAAAGGGGGAGCAGTTAAAAGAGGCCTAGTTAATTTATATGTTTAAGTACTTCTGCCCTAATTCGCTGGGGTAGCATTTTCATTGTCTTCTGCTTTGCATCCTAAAGGCAGGCTTACAGCAGGCAATTATGAATGGCTCCTCTGAACAAATAATTGAAATTCACAAGTTGTGGGGTATGGTTAAACAATGTCTGGGTTGGAGGTGTGAGGTCATACATATTCCCGCAGGCATTATTAAAGTTACAGGCACTCTCCTCACTGGATGAGTATTTGTCTTACATTAACTTTAATGGCAACTAATCAGGTAAGTTGCATGTGCTGAAGACCCAGTGATCGAGTGATCACTCTTTACAAAGCCATCAGAAATCAGAGTTCTATTGAAACAACAAATTTTCCGAGAAACATGAGGTTCCAACATGGCCATCCAATTTTGAAAATAGAAATGGATATAAAGTAGTTTTAATTTCTGGAGGAAAACATTCTTTTGAGGTTAAGAAAAAACGGTGACATGGAAACTCTGAGTTCCAGAATTTGAAGAGTTCATCTTTTCTGCACAACGAGGGTAGTGTCATCTTCGCAGGAGGCTCGGGGTGAATGTTTGAAGGCCAGTATATTTGCACATGTGCATTCATACTCACACACCCTTAGCTGACTAATTACAAATTAATTACTCCAAGCCAAGTTCTGCCCTCTGCTGTGTATATCCAAATTGGTTAATATAGCAGTGTGTTCTCTAAGGAAAAGATTTACTCTGGCTTATAGAACATAATAGGCTCTTGTATTAACATGAATATTTGTTCTAAAGTAGAATTCTGCATAAGGCAGCACAAGCAGCAGTCTTGCAGGGGCCCTGTTTTGTGAACTTTTAAAAGGATCTCTTAATAATGTAAGGGGATGGCCGAGTTGGTGGCTCACACCTGTAATCCCAGCTCTCTGGGAGGCCGAGGCAGGTGGATCACCTGAGATCAGGAGTTCGAGACCAGCCAGACCAACATGGAGAAACCCCATCTCAAAAAAAAAAAAAAAAAAAAAATATATATATATATATATATACACACACGTATATATGGGAACTCTCATCTCTAAGGTTGTTCTACAACTCAGAGCTCGAAATTAATAGTCCTTTCCACATCCTAGTGAAAAGCCAATGTCTCTCACCAGGTCTATTATAATAAAAACACCTTAAGGGGGGTCTGGCCCTTCCCCTTTATTTGCTAGCATCTGTGAATTACTTGTATGGAGAGAAAAGAATAAAACAGACAGAATGGAAAGTGTGTATCTACGAATGAGTCAGATGTCCTGGAGGACTCCAAACTACACCTGTGTGAAAGACTCCAAACTTATTCTTTAAGTACAAGGAGATGTGTTCTTCCAATAAGATTTCCTGGAGGTAAATTGTAGGGCAATGAAAGAAACGACTATCTTCTCTCTCCAGAAACTTAATTAATATTGTGATCTTCTCAGAAATTCTACTTCCTCTTGTTTCTACCAGAAAGTGTTTGAATTGAAAAGGAAATGTCAGAATTAAAAATTGGAGATTGGATTAGTAGGAATTTATGCCCATATATACAGATATATGCCTGCAGGTAAACAAAAATAAACAGAAACAGAGTAGATGTTCGTTACGACATTATTTGTAATTATAAGGGGGAAACAATGTAAATGGCCCTGATTAGGGACTGGTTAAATAAATACGGGACTTCTGTGAAATGGATGTGGTCATCAAAAAGAATGAGTTAGGCCGGATGCAGTGGCTCACACCTGTAATCCCAACATTTTGGGGGGGCCAAGGCGGGCAGATCACAAAGTCAAGAATTCAAGACCAGCCTGATCAATATGGTGAAACCCCCATCTCTACTAAAAATACAAAAAAAAAAAAAATTAGCCGGGTGTGGTGGCACAAGCCTGTAGTCCTAACTACTCAGGAGGCAAAGGCAGGAGAATCACTTGAACCTAGGAGGCAGAGGTTGCAGTGAGCCAAGATCGCACCACTGCACTTTAGCCTGGGTGACAGAGTGAGACTCTGTCTCAAAAAAAAAAAAAAGAATGGGTTAGATTCAGAGATGGTTTAGGACTTTAATGCCCCAAACATTGAAAATATAATGCTGCTCCCCTAATATGTAATGCCAATTTAAAATAAATTTAAGCCACAAAACTCAAAATCAAGTCAAAATTTGATTTTGAAATCAAAATAGCTTCTCTCTAGATTTTCTTAGAGTCCAAAAATATCTTGCAACATACTTAAAAGAATGAGGTTTCCATTCTTAATGCCAACCGGATTTGGTTCTAAGAGCCAAAAACTTATGATCCTCAGTTTTTCTGGTTTAATAGAAATAACTAGCATTGAAAAACAAAAAAGCAGGGCAGAACAGAATACTGGTTAAAAGCTGGGCTATGTCAGAGAGCTTAGGTTTAAATTTTGCCTTCAATACTTACTAACTTTGTGACCTTGGACAAGTAAGCTGTTGCTTCTGTCATCCTTTATATGATGGAAATAACACTACTTACCATTTCAAAGCACTAAACAATACTACATAAAATGATTAATCCTGTGCTCTGCACCAGCAAACATTCAATAATTACTGACTATTATTAAAGATTTTTGACGCTAGGAGTGATGCTCTTACTTACAGAACGTAATTCAATCTTCAGAGCAATTAGACAAGAAGTTCAGGGACGTGGGTTACAGTCCCTGTTTTTGTCCTAAGTAGCCATGGGACCATGGTAGCACCGATTTTATATTTTGGTTTTCTATAGACTCTAAATGTTTTCATTAAACAGGTTGACTTAGGTTCCAAGACCCTTTGTGACTGAGATCCTGTTCACTTGAAGAAATTTAAGATGAGGCCGGATGCGGTGGCTCATGACTGTAGTCCGAACACTTTGGGAGGCCGAGGCAGGCAGATCTCCTGAGGTCAGGAGTTCACGACCAGGCTGTCCAACATGGTGAAACCCCGCCTCTATTACAAATACAAAATTAGCCAGGCATCATGGCAGGCACCTGTAATCCCAGCTACTTGGGAGGCTGAGGCAGGAGAATCACTTGAACCCAAGAGGTGGAGGTTGCAGTGAGCCAAGATTGTGCCACTGCACTCCTACCTGGGTGACAGAATGAGACTGTCAAAGAAAAGAAAAAAAAAGAAAGAAAGAGAGAAGAAAGAAAGAAGAAAGAAAAGAGAAAGAAAGAAAGAAAGAGAAAGAGAGAAAGAAAGAAAAAAAGAATGAAGAAAGAAAGAGAGAGAAAAATAAGAAAGGAAGAAAAAAGAAAGAAAGAAGAAAGAAAGAAAGAAAAAGATGTTATATGAACATGCTCAGTACAAAGGCAGAACAGCCAGTCATCTGACATGAGACTGTATAGCTGGCATTCTTTGGCGAATTTACCAAGACCCAAACTCAGAAATTTAGTCAGTATTTCATTGGAGGACTTCAACTCCACTTCCACTTAATCAAGCTCTGAAGCCTGATGTGTAAAACCAAACCATGGGTAATACCAGTGTGATGTAGACAAGGTGACTCGCTGAGTGACTAGCCTAGGTTCCATGTGGGTGATCTATACAGGAAGCCCAGTTAGAGACCAAAGGTGGTTTGGTGAATGTGGGACCCAGAGCTGGGGGAGTCAGATATTGTGCATGTTTAAGGAACTCTTCCAGATACTCCTCGTTGTTCTAACGACTGAGCTGTGATTCCTTCTAGGATTTTACTTAGTTATGTTAATACTGTGCTATCAGTAAAGCCTAGGTAAGCATCAGTCTCTCTAGGGGGGACTTTGCCTTACTCTGAATACTCATCATATAAACTATTTTGTAGTTTAATTTTCAGAGAATAATCTTTTTTTTTTTTTGCATCCAAATCTGTAGAGCTGCATTTCTCAAATAATCTGTAGTGAAGGACCATGCTTTTTTGTTGTTGTTTTTTAATTGTAAATTGATAATTTATAATTGTATATACTTATGGGTACAAAGTTATGTTATGATTTATGAATACAATGTGAAATAAGTCAACCAAGGTAATTAACATATCTATCACCTCCAATGTGCAACTTTTGAGGTTTATTCTCAGCAGTTTTGAAATTTACAATACTCTATTATTAGCTATATTCAGCAAGCCATGCAGTGGAAAAAGGAGAAACACATACCCCTCTTGTCTGAGATTTTGTGAGCTCCTTGATTATCATCTCCCCATTCCCACCTATTTCCCCAGCCTCTGGTGGCCACCATTCTATTCTACTTCTGTGAGCTCAATTGATTTAGATTTCACAAAAAAATAAGAACATTTGGTACCGTATTTGCCTTTCTGTGCTTGGCTTATTTCACTTAGCATAATGTTCTTCAGTTCCATTCATGTTGTCACAAATGATAGAATATCTTTCGTTTTTCAGGCTGGGCACTATTCCATTGTAGATATATAATACAATTTCTTTATCCATTTATCCGCTGATGGACATTTAGGATGATTTCATAACTTGGGTATTGTGAATAGTGTTGTTATGAACTTTGACAAACTGATTTCAAATCTTTTGGGTAAATATCCACAAGTAGGGTTGCTGGATCATATGATAATTCTATTTTTAGGTTTTTGTTTTGTTTTGAGATAGTCTTGCTCTGTCGCCCAGGCTGGAGTGCAGTGGCGTGATCTCGGCTCACTGCAACCACTGCCTCTGGGGTTCAAGCGATTCTCTTGCCTCAGCCTCTCGAGTAGCTGGGACTACAGGCATGTACCACCACACTTGGCTAATTTTTTTGTATTTTTAGTAGAAATGGGGTTTCACCATGTTGGCTAGACTGATCTTGAACTCCTGACCTTAGGTGATCCACCCGCCTCGGCCTCCCAAAGTTCTGGTATTACAGGCATGAGCCACCGCACCCGGTTATTTTTAGTTTTATTGACAGACCTCCAAACAATTTTCTGTAATGGCTGTACTAACTTACATTCCCACCAACAGTGTACAAGGGTTTCCTTTTCCCCAAATCCTTGCCAACACTTGTTATCTTCAATCTTCTTGTTAATAACCAGTCTGACAGGCGTGAGGTGATACTGTGGTTTTAATTTGCACTTCACTTCCTTAATGATTAGTAATGTTGAGCATTTTTTTCATATATCTGGTGGCTGTTTGTATGTCTTCTTTTGAGAAATGTATTAAAGTTCTTTGCCCATTTTTAATTGGATTTTTTTTTTTGTTTTCTTGCTATTCAATTGTATGAGCTCCTTACATATTTTGGATATTACCCCTTATTGGATGCACGGCTGGCAAATACTTTCTCCCAATCTGTAGGTTGTCTCTGGACACTATTAATTGCTTCCTTTGCTGTGCTGCCACTTCTTTTTAGTTTGTTTGTGTTCTTTTTTCCTTTTTTTTTCATTTCAATAGGTAGCAAAACAGAGGGAGTCACCTTGTCTACATCACACTGGTATTTCTGGTGGTTTGGTTTTACACATCAGGCTTCAGAGCTTGACTAAGTGGAAGTGATGTTGAAGTCTCCCACCAAAATGTTGACAAGTTTCTGAGTCTGGGTCTTGATAAATTTGCCACAGAATGCCAGCTATACAGTCTCATGTCAGATGACTGGCCGTCCTCCCCTGAGAGTAGTCCTCTGCACCGAACATGTTCATCTGACATTTCTACAGGTGAACAGAAACTCAATCATGAAGAGTCTTGGATCCTAAGTCTTGGGAAAAGGTGGTGTTTGGTTACACAAATAAGTTCTTTAGTGGCAATTTCTGAAATGTTAGTGCACTCAACACCCAGATACACTGTACCCAATGTATAGTCTTTTATCCTTCAACCCCATCCCACCCTTTCCCTGTATCATTCTTTTTTTTTTTTTGAGATGGAGTCTTGCTCTGTCACCAGGTTGGAGTGGAGTGGCTCTATCTCGGCTGCCTGCAACCTCCAACTCCCTGGTTCAAGTGATTCTCCTGCTTCAGGTTCCTGAGTAGCTGGGATTACACACACGCACCATCATGCGTAGCTTTTTTTTTTTTTTTTTTTTTTTTTGAGATAGAGTCTTCCTCTGTTGCCTAGGCTGGAGTACAGTGACACAATCCTGGCTCACTGCAACTTCCGCCTCCAGGGTTCAAGAGAGTCCCCTGCCTCAGCCTCCCTAGTAGCTGGAGCTACAGGTGCACGCCACCACAAATTTTTGTATTTTTAGTAGAGATGGGGTTTCACAGTGTTGACCAGGCTGGTCTCGAACTCCTGACCTTGTGATCACCCGCCTCTGCCTTGGAAAATGCTGGGATTACAGGCACGAGCCACTGTGCCTGGCCCATTGCCTTAGCTTAGCTCCAACTTATGAGTGAGAACATATGATGTTTGGTTTTCCATTCCTGAGTTACTTCACCTAGAATAACAGTCTCCAGTGCTGCAGTGTCTTAGTTTGATGTAACTCATTCGTCTAGTTTTGCTTTTGTTACCTGAGTTTTGGGATCCAATCCAAAAAAAATCATTGCCCAGATCACTGTCATGGAGTTTCCCCTATGTCTTCTTCTAGCTGTTTTACACTTTCTGGTCTTATGTTTAAAGTCTTTAATCCATTTTGGGTTTTTTGTACATGGTGTGAGATAAGGGTCCAATTTCAGCCTTCCACACGTGGATATCCAGTTTTTCACCACCATTTGTTGAAGAGTCTATCATGTTCTTATTGCATATCCTTGACATGCTTGTTAAAAATCCCAATGCATTGTGGACTGATATTTTTGTTAACTACAATAAAAATGTCACACATATATTAATCTGCTATGAAAGTTTCTTAATTTCTTTAAATTAAGAAATATTTTTCTCATATCTTTCTCAGATTTCTGAGACATATCTTTCTCAGACATATCTTTCTCAGATTTCTACCAGACAGGTGAAGGACCACCAGAAGTCTTTGAGAAGCTTGCCCCAAAATCCATACTTGGTTGAATTTTAAACTTCTTTTTGCAAAAAGTAATGCTCAGGTTTCTTTTTATTTTCTAAACCTACATTGGGCCATTCCTCCTTCTCCTTTAAGCGTGAGGCTCTTTCTCCTTAATCTTCATTTCTGGAAATGCTGGCAGCTTTCGAGGGCTAGCTCCGTTGATGACTCAGCTGATAGTAATTTGTCTTCCTCAGACTAAAGTAGCACTTTGTGTCTTCCATACTACACAACACAGGGTCTTAGTTTAGGCTTCCCCAGGAGCAGACTCTGAGTCAGGGATGCAAAGGCAAAGAGTCTGTGTAAGAGATGATCTCAGGAAATACTGGTAGAAGAGCAGGGAAGGAATGTTGAAAAAAAGGAAGGGAAAGCAGCCAATAAAGTGCTCACTGTTTACTAAGTTACCACTGTGGGCATTGAAAGCTTGATGAGGTTGAGTAACTCAAGAAGCCGGTATATATCCTAAGTGTTATCCTACCAGAGAAGCAAGGGATCTAGAGGATTTATTAGAGGTGAGAGCAATGTAATTCCCCAATATGTTGGCTTGCCAAAGTGTTCAGTGTACTCTCTGGCAAAGAAGTGCAAGTGCTGG